>JAPPVO010000031.1:154180725-154401800 GCA_030407325.1 Camellia japonica | reverse complement strand
AGTTCCAATACTCCGTGCATGATGTGGTGGCCAATTTGGATCAGGTAAGGCATGCATTACATTGTGGCTGATTTGGTGAGCAATTTGGGGTAAATAATATCTATAAGCTGCAGATCAGCATGTGTTGCATTGCTATGCTTAGGCTGCTGCAGTGCTAATCTGCTACTTGTTGTGTTTTGGTGCTCTGTCCCTTGGAGGATATTGCTCCAGCAGTGGGGTTTTTTGGATGATGGAGTTTCGAGTGGCCTGCTTGGGTACATTTCTGTTGGTGTTGGTGCATTTCTGTTTGAGGAGAATTGATTATGCCAGTAGTTGAAGTGTTGCTAGGAGAGTGTAACAGCTTTGGTATACAAATTGATGCAGTTTGGGGTGCGAATTGGCAGATTTGGATGGCTGTGTGATTGTTATCAGTACTGATCTGTGTTAAGTACTGGCTGCAAGTGGGCTGCAATGGTGATCTTTGCTATGGTGAGCTTACTGCTAGGCTGCAAGTCAACTCCGGTGTGTGACCTCATCCAAGCTGCTGTGGTATTGCTTGTGGGGTATTAGGATGGCTGTGTGTGTGTGCTGGTCTGCTGGTATTGGGATGCTAGTATGCTAAGGTGTTTTGTGTGTTTGAATCTGCTGGTGCAAACTCTTATTGAGCAATGTCTCCAACTTCACATGAGCCAAAAAGAAAGTTACCAATACCATCTCGCATCGGGCAAATTTACTGAGCTTGGAGCAGCCGTACCCACCACAGCATTTGAGTTTTGGTTAGTAGCTTGGAAGTTGTTGATCAAGTCTGGATGAGAATTGCTGTTAGAAGAAGTTTGTCCCTGCAAGAAGCTTGTTTTTTGGGTTGACTGTGGAAATGGGTAGGGATTTGCAAGTAGTTTGTAGCATTCAACTGTTGAGCATGGTCTAGCTTTTGTGTGGTGTGTAGCAGATGGGCATGTAGCAGATTGGGTGTGTAGCAGATTTGTCTAAAGTGCTCCCCTACAATGTGTGTATGTTGCTGCCTGTGAGTGTAACCTGTTTGGTTTGTTGTGGTGTTGGAGTGCATTGTCATGAAGATGTGTAAGGCCACATATCAGTAGCTTGTGCCTTGTTCACACAGGGCACATAGTCTTGCTTTTGTTCTTTTCCCTTCTTCTGATGTTTTTTCCCTTCACCTCTTCTTGGTTCTTCTGATTGGTTCCTCACCAATCTTGAGTTAAGTGCTAGCAAAGGATTGCGCTTCCTTATCGGTGCCAACCTAGTTGGGATTGGTAAGGTCAGTTATGATGCTCCGTGCACTTCCCTTCTTTGTTGATGTAAGTTTTTCGCATGTATCGTGCTTTCTTCATCAATAAAGTTTTCTTTTGCTGATCAAAAAAAAAAAAAGGTTTTCTTTGGCTGTTTCAAAAAAAATTAAATAAAATAGACTATTGTTTTAAAAATAATGAATAATCTCTCCATTTCAACAATGAGTACCTTGGGCTATATAAATCATAAACTATTATTAATCAAAGTGCTTAATTTTGTTTTAGAAGCATCTTAATTAGGTTTTTTTGCAGGCTAAATTGTGTTTGTCCTTTTATATATTCTTACTCGAAGGCATAACGCTAAATTTGTATAATTAACCATTTAATCGCAACGTTCACTCAAAATAATGTTTTTTTTTCTCCATTATTTTCATAAATAGTATGCAGGTATTACCCTTGGATATGTGCACGCACACTAGCAAGAACTCTAAATAAGTTTCAGGGTGTAACATATTAGTTTTTTTTTTTTTTTTCTTTCCTGAATGTTATTAATTATGAAAAAGAATAAAATAGGAGGAAGTCAAAGCATATTACAACTGCTACACTAGAAAAAATATATATATATTGAAAAATAAGAACAGCATTTTTTTAATCTTTCAATTATATCGTAACAAAACAACCAAAATGTCATAGATGAAGTAAGAATAGTAATAAAATTATAATTACTTTTACATAGAAAAAGAATGCAAACTGAATACCCAAAAAATAAAATAAAATGCATGAATGTTGTTATTTGCCCTGTTCTATTTTTGTATTGAGATTTTTTTACTTTGCTTGTCACTAGTGTCATTTTAGTTTGAATTATTCACACAACATTGAATTTGATGTAATATATTTATTATCAATTAATTTTAACAAAAAATAGCCTTTTTTTAAATTCATACTGGCATATGTTTTCTTTACAAAGCACAAATGAATAAATAAAAAAAATCCTTGTTTCAATGTTTTCTACATTTTTAAGTCGATATTCAAACAAAAGCATCAAGATAAAAATTAATGTATTCACAAGAATGAATTTGATCCATGTTGAAAATTGTAAGAGAAACAGAGAAGACTAAGGACAATGAGAGTAAGAGTCTGGTAAAAAAAAAATGACATGAATGTATCACACTTGAGAATATGATTAAGTTTTCACATAACCAATTAGCAAAATGAATGTATGCATCCAACTCCAAATAATTTAAACAAAAGTTTGTAAGTAGTTTTCTTTTGTGGAAAGTGTTAGGACTTTTTGTTGTCAAATTCCATGGATCAAAACCAAGGTTGTAACAAGAGTTCTTTAAGAAGTTGGTTTCCTTCAAAAACATGATTACTTTGGAGTTCTGCAAGAAGTTGGTTTTCTACAAGAAGTTGGTTTTCTTTCCCAACTAGGATTGCTTTGGTTTTCTATAAATAGTTGGGTTTCTCCCAAATCTAGGCTATTCATTGATTCATTCATTGAATCTCTCCAGATCTTCTTTTTGGTTCTTAAGGGTTATATTTGGAGATATTTTTTAAGTTTTCTTTGATGTTTTTATTGAGTAGTCAACTCATGGTTTAAAGAGAGTACATCAAAGGTTTGTTTGTTATACACAAAAGAGAGAGTTGTTCTTCAGTTGTGAATTCTGAAGAATTCGAGCCTGAAGCTTTGGTGGAATCCGGAGTGGCTCATCAGAAAGACAATTCCGTGGTGAAGATGGGGTTGGAAGAGGCACACAGAGGTTGGTTCAATTAGGCGTTGTGGATTCGCTAGATAATTGAGAGTGATACATGTGTAATTCCTTTAAATCTTCTTAGTGGATTGTCTTGTGGCAGTTGCCCGTGGTTTTTTTTATCACAATTGGAAGGTGTCCAATTGTGATTTTTCCACGTAAAATCTTTGTGTCTCTTTCTCTTGATTGTTTGATTGGGATTGTTATATTTTGCTTAAAATTGGTACATAATCACAAATCAACATCTAGGGTTTCTAGATTTTTCAATTGGTATCAGAGCGGGTCGTTCTATTTTTTTAAAATTTTTTTTTTCTTTTAGAACGAGATCTTGTTTGATTTGTGTGCATGTTCGTTTTTTGTCTTGCTTTGTTTAAAAAAAATAAAAATCCAAAAAGATTCTCTTAGTATGGTTTTGTAAGCTTGAAATTTGTGAGATGTCCTTGGTGCATATTGGAATTGATGAGACTATCCATTACATGTTAACATGTGTGTGCTTTCTCTGGTCATTACTCATTTTGGAGTGTGTGTTCTTTGATTAGTATGTCTCATTCTGTACACACTCTTGGATTAGCAAATATCGGAGTCTTCCGACTTAGTGTTTTTTTTTCATGGACTTCTGGCATTGTATCTTTTGCTTTTCTAGAGGAATTGACCTATACTAGCATATCATGGGTGATGTTGAGTCTCTTAACCATCTTCCATCTTTTTGCATCTCCACGGCTTTCCCCTCTGTTCTTTGTAGTCCAGGCATGAGGAAAAGACTACCTCAGAGTCACCAACCAGGCCATCCTTAATATATCCATGCTTCTCTGGTTCGGTTTCCATACTCTTGAGCGTGTCAGCCACCAATGAGTGTGCAAAAGAAAGAAAAAAAAAAAAGTGCAAAAGAAAAGAAAAGAATGTGCAAAAGAAAGAAAAGAAAAGATGTGAAAAAAAAAGGAAAAATAAAGGATTCATTGATTGAGGGAGAGCCTCCGCCTTTACTCACCAAATACCCCTTGATTCCTAGTGGTTTGACTTTCCTTTGTTGTGCTTAGATTCTCTTGTCGGAGGTCCAGCTTTCATATCACTACTAGAATTTGAATCTTGTGTTTGTCGAACTCCAAGAGTCACACACACACTTTTATCATGGGATCTATGCTTTTCACATAATGCATCACTTTCTTTCATGAGGAATTTTCTAGAGGCTGTGCACATTGTATTTTCAAGTAATTGTGCTTCTTGGATAATCTTGTGTGTTTTAAGGTACAAATCTGAAATTCCTTACTTGCTCCACCATATTATTTTTTGTCGTTTTTCTTCTTGTTCACTGTTTTCAGTGTTTGTGGTTGTTTTTTAATGAGGGGAGTTTGGTTCATCATTACCAGTGTTTGATGTATATTGATGGTACAATAGTTTGGTTGATGGTACAGTGTTTTTACTTTTGCTTATATCCTTCTTTGGTACAGTTGGATTGTTAGTATTTTGTTTATGGATTGATTTATATTTTGTTTATTTAATCCAGTTCCACATATTTTGGTTGGCTTGTGTGTGGTTATTTTATTTCAGGATAATTGTTCAAGAGCATGGATTTGAGTGTTGGTTCATGTTGGTGGTGCTGCTTGAGAGATTTTGTTAGGAAATTTGTTTTAGATTGGTTTTATCCAGGATTTGACAAAGGGGGAGATTGTTAGGACTTTTTGTTGTCAAATTCCATGGATCAAAACCAAGGTTGTAACAAGAGTTCTTTAAGAAGTTGGTTTCCTTCAAAAACATGATTACTTTGGAGTTCTGCAAGAAGTTGGTTTTCTACAAGAAGTTGGTTTTCTTTCCCAACTAGGATTGCTTTGGTTTTCTATAAATAGTTGGGTTTCTCCCAAATCTAGGCTATTCATTGATTCATTCATTGAATCTCTCCAGATCTTCTTTTTGGTTCTTAAGGGTTATATCTGGAGATATTTTTTTAAGTTTTCTTTGATGTTTTTATTGAGTATTCAACTCATGGTTTAAAGAGAGTACATCAAAGGTTTGTTTGTTATACACAAAAGAGAGAGTTGTTCTTCAGTTGTGAATTCTGAAGAATTCGAGCCTGAAGCTTTGGTGGAATCCGGAGTGGCTCATCAGAAAGACAATTCCGTGGTGAAGATGGGGTTGGAAGAGGCACACAGAGGTTGGTTCAATTAGGCGTTGTGGATTCGCTAGATAATTGAGAGTGATACATGTGTAATTCCTTTAAATCTTCTTAGTGGATTGTCTTGTGGCAGTTGCCCGTGGTTTTTTTGATCACAATTGAAAGGTGTCCAATTGTGGTTTTTCCACGTAAAATCTTTGTGTCTCTTTCTCTTGATTGTTTGATTGGGATTGTTATATTTTGCTTAAAATTGGTACATAATCACAAATCAACATCTAAGGTTTCTAGATTTTTCAGAAAGTATTAAGAAGAAAAGAGAGAGAAAAAAAAAAAAAAAAGTTTGTGGGCCTGGTTTAAACTCAATTTTGTGGGTTTGGGTTTAACAGGCTCATCTTACACAACACTTCTTGTTATGTTCTAGACCAAGTTGGGGTGATTCTATTCCAACGATAATAATAATTCAGTATATTTAATTAAAATTTTAAAATTTTAGTTCCTATTATATCTTAATGTAAATTTATTAATAAGAACAATACACATTTTCTGGGATCCTTCTGTGGGCTATGCATAAGTGGTAGATTGTTAGTTGTCTTCTATTATTTGCTTCAGCACTGTTACTAGTTATTTTTTATCTCTTTGTAGATTTCTTCTCAACTTTCGTTTTCAGCTGGTGCTGTATATAATTGAGCATGTTCTATTGTGCCAACTTAATTGGAATAACTTGATTATACTATAATTCTTATAGCACTAACCTTTGATCTCCGTATCCTCTTTATTGATGTATCATGTAATGTTATCCTTGATTCTTATCAATAAAGATTCATTTTTTTGATAAAAAAAAATATTCAACTCTTTTTATCTTTTTTCTCAAGCTTTAATTATTTTATGTTCATCTTCTTTCTCACTCTAAAATATTAATTTATCCCACCAAAACTCACCATTATCATTAACATATTATTATATAGATATTTTGCTTTTGTCCTTTTGGGTGAGAAAACCTTGAATATAGAACCAAAAAAAATAAAAATAAAAAAGAACATGCCAATCAGTATCTCAAACTCAATCAACAACTTCATCGATGAAGTGATGAAAATGGAGAGAGGGAAGGATATACCGAGGGGCTCAACAGAGAGTAACATAACACTAAACATCCGGCTGGAAAGGTTTTGGATTTCATACATTTGTCTTGTTATCTCGAAAGTACGGTTTTTTTAGGTGGTGTAATTTGAAAATTTTAATTTGTTTATTATTTGAAAATATTTTGAAGGGTAATTCATGAAAAAAAAAATATAGAATGTATTAAGAAAAATTATAATTTTAAATACTTTAATAATATGTACACAAAAAAATAGAATCCCCAAGTAGGCCACAACATCACTTGCAACAAAATCTGTTGTCTAAAACAAATCAAGACATCCAAGTCTAACAAAATCTATTCGGTTTCAGTTTTTCATTATAGTTTATTGGGATATTTTTCAAAAACAATTTTTTGCTGTTTTAATTTGTTATTTTATTTTTATTTTTATTTTTAATGATTTTTAAAAATTTTAGATTCACTTAAGCTTAATATGCTTAAAAAGTAAACAATTTGTACAAAAAATAAATTAAATACAACAAAATATGAAAATGTATTGAATTTTTATATTTTTTGTATTTAGTAATTTTTTTTTATATAAAAAATACAAATATTAAACTGTTAAAGTGTATTTGGATTAGATGTATCTAAAAAAAAAATTACGTAAAATATTAAAAAAAATCTCTAAAACAAAAATATATATATGGAACAAAAAAATTTAATTTTCTGAAAAATGCACTAAATTTTCTGGGGTTTGAACCAAACATGGTGATTGCTGTTAGTGGTGATATAGTACTGGATGTTTGTTCAAAACTTTTGACTAGATGACAAAATGGTTGATCAGGGTGCATTACAATTTGAATACTTAGTATTGTTCTTAATTACTTGTTTTGGTTTTAAATTTTAATTCTCGATCTGTGGAATGTGAATGAATTGGATGTGATCGGAGCTTCAAGAAATCCACATATATTCTTTGAGATTTCTCTCGAACTCCAAAGAAGATGATCATTTTTTTTATTTTTTTTTTTAATTTTTGAAGAAAGTAAAAACTGCATCCATATATCGAGAGCCAAAGTCAAGTACAAGACACAACCATAACAACTATACAATAACTGATAATAAACACCAAAAACATGAGAAGAAGAAACTAAGAAGTACCAAAACCCCCCAAAGACCAACTAAAACCAGCAAAAGGATCTTCAAACAACAACACACTAGCGAACACCTGCAAAAAAACACAAGAAAACAAGGACCATACCATGCCTCGAAGATCAAGTCACTGATGAAGAGCGCCATCTTAAGGGAGCGAGGAAAAGGCTTGGGTCTCTTTGACTGTCTTGTATATGCAATGTTCTCTTTTCTGCTTTTCGCAATTGGGAAAAGTTAGGGATCATGAACATTTTTTCATGAAAATGATCATGAAAGATTTATGATCCTTTGATTACCTTGATTAGTGTCTGGTGTTTTATTCTAAGTGTAATCCAAGGGTCACAAAGCTTTCATGATTATTTTCATGAAAGATTTTTCATGATACCTAACATTGCTGTTCACAATTATTGCTTTGGGAAAATTGAATAACTTCATTACAGTAGCATGATTGGCATTGACGAAAGGTTGAGGTGCATGGATTCTCTTCGACCCACTTTTACGATACAACACTACCCTCTTCACACGTCTCTTGGACACCATTTGAATTTTGTGCAGATTTTTCACCAGAACTGAACTCTAGACTATGGGATTCAGAAGACTTACCAACAAAATTAATCTTGGGAGTAGGTTTATAAGTGACCTCACTTGGATTACCTACTTGGGCAGTATGATCCCAATCAATATCCATATTTGTTTGGCCAATCTGTTTCACTTGACGCTTAGTAACCGAAAGACTAGATCGATGAAAAAATTCAACTGTGTTACAAACTTTAAGTGTCTTACGCAAGCTAGAATCGATAAGAAGGAAGTTTCTGCCTATGATTACTTGTTTTTTTCTCTGCCAAGATTCTTTGTGCTTCCGCTTGTTTATAACATTAGCTTTGGACCAGCTATAACCGCCTTGGGATGTGTTAATACCCTATTCATGATTTTTCTTTGATGGGCCGCAATTGCTTATATCGCCTCCTTTATCACCTCCTATAGCACAAACATCTTCTATAGAAGAAAAGTTTGCAGGATTCCTTATAAAGGGAGTGCGATTAGGCATATCATATTCTTGTTGTGAGAATAGGTCTACATCATTCCCTAAATTTGAGTTAAAGCCTTTCAGTGATCTCATCACGGCTTCCCAATCAAATTCAAAATCATTGGAAAGAGTATCCTTTAATGAGTGCCACTTCTAGAGGATCCATATAAGAAAACATATCAAAATGGGGTATGCCATTTGTCTTGCTCCGTGACATATTAGAGTCTTGCGGCGTAGCTAGTCCTTTACGCTTTTCTTTTTTGGTGAAACGTCGATTTTTCAATTTAGAATTAAGGAGAAAACATTTTTTCAACATTCTTAAACAACCACAGCACAGATAATTTAACAAAGTCCAAAATAAACAAACGAAATCCAAAGTCAGGCAAAATGACTCACTACCCAAAATGTGCACAACTCAAAGGATGTTGGGAAAAACTACCCACAACAAATCTATATGCATATTTGATCGAACAACAACCAAACAAGCTAGATCAGGACACCGAAAGCTGTTGATACCTGGATATTGTTGGAAGCCCTTATCAGGTGAAGCATCAATGTGTGGAAGTTGTTGTTTGTCAAACACAGTGTCCACCGATGTAACAAGATAGAAAGCAAGTGGGTAATGGAGAAGAGATCGGTGATGGAGGGAAGACGAAGGCCAGAGAAAAGGATCTTTGCCGGAAACAAACCCAGTAACAAGCACTGGCAGCGTGAAATCGAACGAGAGGGCCACCCCCTGCCCCCCAATGAGACACGATTTGAAGAGGAAGGAAGACAGTGAGGGTTGTTTAGCTTCACCGGAGATCCGACCAAGTGTTATCGGAAATTGCCTAGGCCTATATCGGAAATCGCCTCTAACACTTGGAGTTGAAGAAGATGATCATTGCTGTGGCTTTTAGGCATATTTGCTTGGGTAGGTTTTGTCCTGGAATTGTTGAAAGGTGGGAGGTTGTTAATATCTGGAATCTACACAAGGTTGACAATCCTTTGAACAAAAATTTAGTTAAATCATATTTGTTTTTATTTGAACTATAATTATTTTAGAAGTTCAAGTTTAGTCAAAATTAGTATTAGAGTTGGGTGTAGTGTTCAGTTCCTTGGTATGAACAATTAGAGATTCCTGAACTAATTATATTGTTGTGTAACTATTCAAGCTATCAACATTTTAAAAATTCATTGGATTTTCACAACTCAGAGAAGGGTGACAATTTTACGAATTCTAAAGGGTGTCAGAGTCATCCTAAAGCACTAAATTATAAATATGAATGGTTAAAAAAATGAGTTTGGAGAAGATTAGATGATAGATTAAAATAGATCTAAACTGCTTTATAAAGTTTTCATACATCAACTTGATTTGATACAATATATCTTATTATTAAGGGCAATATTTCTTTTGTTATAGATAGTTTGATATTGATCTAACTTGTTGTAACGTCATCCAGACTTCATTTATTAATTTATTTATTTATTTATTCACAATTTTATCATCTCTTGCATGACAATATTGTATCATATGGCACAAAATAATTTTATCACCTCTTACATGACAATGTATCATATGGCACAAAAGGAAGAAACAAATGAACTATAGCATCTTTGCTTATTTAAATTTGACACACTTGATTAACAAATAAGAATTTATCACCTCTTACATGACAATGTATCATATGGCACAAAACGATGAAACAAATCAAATAACATATAACATCGCTTATTAAAATTTAACACACATGATTAAGAAAACAACAATAGGGACTCAATTAAAGCTGCCTTTGCCAAAAGAAAGAATGGAAAAGATAGTTTGTGCCACAGTAAGCAGAAGTAGTATGGTAGCAGCCAAAAATGAAATCAATGCCCATGGACTATTGAAGTAATTCCGCTTTAAGTTTGCCATCCACCTGTTTCGGCGTCGCTTACAATGGTTGTTTACATCATTGAAAACTTGAGAGTAACTAAAATTTTCGGAATTTATGGTGATGTCGAACAGCTTGTGCCACATGGAGTAAAGTTCTGCATCATCACCTACCCAACTTTCAATAATTCCACTATGACGAAGTAAACGAACATCCTCGGAGGAATTGATGAGGCAATTCATGAAGACGGCATAGTCACAAACGTACCTTGACTTATGATATGAAGGACACAACTCAAAGGCAACTAGATTTGTGAAGAAAGACTCACCTACTTCTCCTAAGATGGATAGTAATGGGATTTCCAATATCCCACTAACGAACTTTATATCAAACAAGTTTCTTTCCTCAGCCTTCTTGAATTGAACCCCCGACTCTTGAAGCTCTGTTGCAGAATTTATAAACTCGAATTGCTTTTCCGTTGCATTTCTATTCATCTCAGCAAACTTAAAGCACCAACAACCATGTACTAGGTGAAGTAGATGTCTGATGTTGTTGACTGAGATTCCTTCAGGATATTCTAACATGTGCTCTGGTGCGTTGAATTCTAGAAAAGTTAAGGCTATTTGAATGATTTCCAAGTCTAAATCCGCTTTAGTCATGTTGAACAAACGAACAAGGATAAAGAATGGAAGTTGATTTTCAAGTAAAATTAAGTCACGCCGTAATGCATATCCAATCTGCTCTGATTGGAAAATATGGTCATTCTCAGCTATCAGTTGCGGCATACTTGACTTGCGAAATAACTCAATGATAAAGACACCATCAAGAAGCATCATTTCCACAAACTCATCTGATTTGAGGCTAATGGTTTCTGCATAACAACTGCGGGCTCTTTCTTCCAATTCTTTTATGGCCATGATGTATTCATTCACACTCTTGTTTTTTTCTCGATTGAGAAGTTGTTGTAGGTACCATAATTTGTGTTCTTCCATCTGTTTTAGCTTAGCTTTACCACGATGGTAAGGACCAATAGCAACTATTGATGGTTCATACGCTTTCTCATTTTGCCTCCGTAAGTCATTATACATTCTGAAGATACAACACTCAGATGATGGATGGTAAAAATTAGCAAGCTTTTCGGCAATACTAATGGAGACATTATCTGATCTTTCTTCCGGTTCCCTTTTGGCCATGACTTTGCTGAAACAAATTAATTGTCATGCTTTTTAATAAAATATATATATATACATATTATAAATTAATGTCACATTTGACTTTTTTAATTGTCACCGAATGTAGCAACTGGAGCTCAGTTAAAAAACTACGGTCAAAAACCTTTTTACTTTTTGGCAATATTTAGATCAAGAATTTGAGTAGTGATTTGAAATAGGAACGAAACAAGTTGGGTGAAATGTAGTTGAATTCACTCACTCTTTCTCTTTTCGTTTTCAAATCATTACTTAAATCTATGATCCAAACACAACCTTAATAGAAATGTGTCGACTAAAAATAAGGGTGTTTTGAAGTTAAGGAAATCTTCCGTGACTGTATCTCCTTCTACGCTTCAAATTTTTTTATTATAAGGAAATACATTTGCTAAAGGGTATATACTATACACACTTTATTATGTATTTATATAAAAAATGTTATGTGATTTTCTGGTTGAGTTATGATAATTTGTTATTTAAAAATGGAGTTATTCATTTTTGTGATTTATAATAATTCTAACCACAAAATGTATAACATTATTACAAAAATATATAGCATTACAACAAAAATGTGTAATTTTAATTTTAAATCATATATTATCATAATTCCACTAAAAAATTAAATAACATATGCCACAAAAATATGTGGCATGTTTAAGAAAATGCACAACAAGATAAGTATAAGGGGTGCGTACCAAAAAGGCTTCTTTTTTATAATCATCACGTGTTGGGAAGTGCTACGGTGTAAGGCTTATTGTATAGACTTTATTGCAACGTATGTAACTTAACGATAACGTTTCGTACCCAATACAGCAATATGTAGTTCCATCTAGGTTGTTCAAAATTTTAATATCCATTCAATAATATACGTTTTTACTGGAAGAAAAAAAGGTTCCAAACATTGCTTAAGATGTCTTATTTTAGTATATAGATTGACTTAGGGTTGATATCTTATGTAACTCAACATTGATACAAAAAAATATGCTTATTTATACCCATATTTTCACTTTATTTTTCACTTTCTATTTTAAGCTTGAATGGAAATTGATATAGTTCTTTGAACTGTTGGGACCAAAAACTGCACAATAAATGAATAGTTAAGAATCGATAACACCTAAATGTGTGTAAGTTTTTCACTGGCATTACTGTAAATATTTGAAATAAAAAATTTATACATGAAATTCATGTACAAAAATGTACTAAAAAATTAATATGTGATTATGATTCAACACTTTGTATGTATAACTCACATCTTAAATAATAGACCATATATAAAATATTATGAGTATTTTTGTTTTGTACAAATAAAAATTATATGTACGTTGCATTGCTGATAAATTTCAATTAATTACTTTAAAATTTGAAGAAAATACAATAAGTTTTATAATTTTGATATAATTATGTTGTTTTCCCTTTTAATAAGGTCAAACGGTTAGGAAGTAATGCAGATAGTGTGAAAATAAAAAAAAATAAACAAAGTAAAATAAATATTTCTATATATAAAAAAAAACCACATCTCTCTATGTGACTAACAAAATTCTAATAAAACACTTTAACTATTATACGAATTAAAATAATGAGAGAGTTTAATATGGTGATGCCAAGCATACATGACTTTATTTCTCAGAAGTCCAGTGGAGATATCATCGTAATTTACCCTGTAATTTAAATATTTATCACTACTTTTCGTTTGTTTTGACTGCAAATATTTTTTGTAAAAACTTTTTTGAAAAACAATTTCAATAAAAAACTTTTTCCATAGAAAACATTTTCTTGTGTTTGATTACATTCTTGAAACTAATATACTAATAGTTGTATTAGTGGTGATAATAGTGGCAACTAGAGTGTGAAGGTGGAGGTGTTGGGAAGATGGTGGTGGTGGTGGTGGTGGTAGTGGTGATATTGCGGTAAAGATCATAGGGGTGGTTGTTATGGGGCAATATAGGTGGTGGCGGAGGCGGTGGTGGTGGTGGCCGTGTTGTGGTGAAGGTAATGGTAATGGTTATAATGTGGTGGTATTGATAAAAAAATTTGTTCGAAAAATATTTTTTATCTTTTGAAGTGGAAAATATTTTCTTCTTAAATAGAATTATTTTTCATTGCACCAAACGTTATGATAATAATAATAAAAAAAAAATTAAAACCAACATGCCAAACATAGCGTTGTCTCTCCGTATTTTAAGAATTTTTTAGAAGAATTATATCTCAATGGAAAAATGTTTGGGGGCCCTAATTTTTGTGGCTCAAATGGCTCAAAATTGCCAAAACGACGTCGTTTTGGCAATTTTGACGTCGTTTTGTACTCAAAACGACGTCGTTTTGGCAAATTCAAGCCATTTGAGCCACAAAAATTAGGGCCATCTACCATTGCTGATCTCAATGGGACAGAAAAATTTTTACTACAAAAATATTGTGCCCACAACTTTTAATTTGCACTTTATTATAGATTTAGGGGTTGTTTGGGGTGTCCTAAATAAGTGCACTTTTTGTCTTTTTAGACTAAAAAATTGAGGAAAAAAATATGGATGTTTGTGTTAACTTTTTGACTTTTATGAAAAAATGTGAATTAAAAAATTGTATAAATTAGTGTGTAGGGGAAAATTAGGATTGGGAGTTGTGCAACCGTAATTGTTGATTTTTGGTGAATAGTGTTAACTTTTTAACTTTTTGAGTAACCTTTTAGCTTTTTGACTTTTTATAAACTTGTCAAACTTGGCCTTACTTGCGACACATATTTTTTTAAAAAAATTCTCTCCAACTGTGTTGTAATTTTTCCATTTTTTTTTATAATTCTTTTTCCTACTCTCTCTCTCTACCCAAAAAAATAAATAAATAAATAAATTTGAACCACATTTCAATATTTCACCTATTTATATAAAGAAATGAAATCTCCTAATTTTTTGGTTGATAAAGAACGAGCCCTTAAACTGAATTTTTTTTTTTGAGAATGTCAAATAATCTAAACATATTATTAAAAATCAAAATATTTTAATTTTGTTATTTTTTATTAAAAATCAAAATATTATTTGTCGAATTTGGACAATCAGTAACTCAAAATAAATATGATCAAGTTAATTAGAATTTCCCAAATAATCTAAGAGTTATGCTAGGAACTCCAAATAAATTATCAAACTTTTTACCAAGAATAAAGATTGGGACCCCCTTTCTCCCACTCCCTTTCTTTTTCTTTTGATTGGGGGTGGTGGGGGTTGAAGTTTGAGGGGTCTAATCACTACTGTTTTACCAAACCTCTCACATAGGTGTGGGACCTACACATATGTAATTTGTATGTCACACACCCATGTGAAAGGTTTGATAAAAAATTTGGTAATTTACTTGAGATCCATAACATTTTCCATAATCTAAACATATTGGATTTATTTAGTTTTATTTTTAAATTTATTTTTACTTTTTAAAAAAAAATTATAAACTAATTTGATAAAAAAAAATTTAATTCATCATTTAACCTTTTTTAGAACTGAAATAAATTTTGAAAATTTTAAAAAATTTGTACTATTGTTTTGTTTTTTTTTTGTTTTTTTTTTTTTTTTTTTTGAATTGGAAAAAATGATGCTATGAGATGTCATTACTGCATTCGTGGGTCTATGTCCCAAGTTAGTCGGTTGTCGGCCTAAATTAACCAAAACAAAAGGAAATGACCTACCACCGAGACACTAATGAAACTCAACCACAGGCCACAGACGAGCTCAGATTTCGAAGGAAGTACAGATGAGGTCTCCGAAGAGAGTCAGCTGCAAAGCAGCAGAATTCGCCCATCTTAGGAATTGAACATGAGTTATGCCTGTAGAGAGGGATGCATTCTCCACTAAGTTATCACTGAACTTCTTTAAAACCATCAATGAATTTTTTTCTTTTAATATATATTATATAGACTTCTTTCAAAGCAGTACTGTATGAAATTCTCCAAATAATAATAATTATATTTTAAATATAAAATAAAATGAGTAGTGTATAATTGTCTTTAGGGTCATGGTTGGTAGCTCGAAAGAGCTACCCCCCGAATCCCCCGAATTTGCAGAAAACAGAAGAAGAAGAAGGAGGAAGGGAGAGGAGGAGGAGGAGGGGAGGGGGAAGAAGAAAGAGAAGGAAGGAGGAGGAGGAGGAGGAAGACAAGGACTGGAGGGGGCCAAATAATCGGGTGCAGAGGCGGAGGCGGGGGGTGGAGGCGGAGGCAGAGGCAGGGGCTGCGAGGGGCGGGGCTGCGACGACGACCTGCGACGGCGGGCGACGAGCTCTTCCCTGCGACGAGCTGCGACCTGCCTCTCTTCTCTCCCTCTCCCTCTTTCTCTTTCTCTCCCTTTCCCTCTCCCTCTGTCTCAGAGTTGCATGAAGAAGACGAAGAAAAAAAAAAAAAAAGAATGCCCAAAACGACGTCGTTTTGGGCATTCGGGGGATTAGGGGGGGAAGGAATTCGAGCTCTCAAACAGTATGGGTGGGGTCTTGAAAATATAAGACAGAAGAAGGGGTGGAAGACCCATGTGCAGAGGGAGAAAAATACTGCAAACTCAAGTAAAAAGAGAAAATATAGGTACTGGTTTAATTTTTAAATTTACATTTGAATAAAAAATTAAAAAATATACTATAATCTATTAAATTTTAAAATTATTTTTTTCTCTTCACTTTCTCATTCTTTTTTATTAATAAATTAATTAATTATTTTTTCTCTCTCCTTTCTCCCCTCTTAGTCTCTTATATTTTATACATCAATCAATTAAATTTTTTATCACACCCATTTATTTAATTATCAAGAAAAAAATTATAAATTATCCCAGAATTATTTTCAAAATCCACAATCAAATAAATTTTTAATTTTCAATAACTTATCTTTTAAAATAAACTAAAAATTTTAATTTTTTTTCTCAAAAACTAAACTAATCGGAGCCCGCGTTTTGCCCGTTAGTTCTGATTAGTGTTTTTTTTTTACGTGGGAAATCTATAACACCATTTAAGGGATGTGTTGTTGAGTTGCGGTTGGCTATTGGTACCACACATAGGTGTCAACATGGGGTAGGTTTGGTTTGTGTTTCTGAAAAAAAATTTAGAAATTTTCTCTACAAACAAATTTCAGAAATTTTCTCTACCAAACAAATTTTTCCAAAAAAATTTCCCAAAACACACAAACCAACAAGTTTTCCAAACAAATCTCTCTCACACACACATCAAATCAATCACTTTTTCCAAAACTCTCTCTCAAAACAATTTTCCAAAACAAATTTTCCAAAAAACCAAACCAAACATGTTTTCGTACTTTTTATCTCTAAAACACATCTCTCAAATACAAACCAAACATACCCCATGCCTTATCTGTACACAAAAAATTTTCAAGTGGATAAATTGGGATTTGAGATTTGAGTTCCGTTTGGCAGGTTGGGACTAAAAGTCATTTTTTTTTTAAAACTTTTTTTTGAATATATTATTTTTCTATTTTTTTCGTATTTTTAAAAAAATTAAAAAATTTTAAAAATTGACTTTTAACATACTTCTCGAAACAATTCTAAAAAAACATAAATGATAAAATAGATTAAATAAATTAATAAGAAAAAATGTCATATTCAAACCATAATCATTTTACTTTCTCTTTTAAAAGTCAAAAAGTCAAAAAGAAATTGTTAAACGAATTTTTTAGTCCCAAATTAAAAAAGTTCCAACTCCAAAAAACTAAAGCTATGTTTGGCAATGGATTAAAAGCATAAAAGAAAAAATTGGTTACATAAGTTAATAAGATGAAATGTCACATCCAAACCATAATTATTACACTTTTTCTCTCACAAAAGTAAAAAAAAAAATCAAAAATAAAAACTAAACGAAATTAAAAAAAGTCAAGCTAAAATAACAAAAAAAAGTCAAAAAATAAAGCTATTTTAACTCTTCTCAAATGAAGACTAAATTTTTTTTTACCAAATGGCAACTTAAAAAAGAAAAGAAAAAATAAATAAAATGTGAATAAAATATAATTATATTTCACTTAATTCTATAGAATTGGGAGATGTAACACGGTTGTAAATCTATGGATCTACTGATGGAGAGGTTGATGAGGGAGGCAAAAGGGCCGGCAGAGTTGATATGAGGTAAGAAGAATGGAAAATGTCGGAGGTGGTGGATCTCCTAGAACGGGAAGTAGGAGAGGGACTTCAGTGGTGGATTTGGGTGATTTGACGGAAGGGTGTCATGGAGGTGTGCTGTTGGTGGAGAATCCGAGAGAGAAAGTGGTACAGACGACTATGGTGATGATTTGACTTAAGCATAAAATTAAAATTAATATTTTCTTAAAATGGTGGTGTAATGATAAAAAAATTTTAATTGAAATTAATAACTTTAAAATTTTAAGATTTAATTTGTTACTAGAGTTAACTATTAGGTTTTGTTTTTCTTACTAATTGCACCTAATAGTATTTTAGTTATTAAACTACATGGAAAAAAAATATTTTAAAAATTTTATATATATTTATATTAAATTTAATGATTAAAATACTAATTTATATAACAAATCAAAAGATTTACATTGATAAAACTAAAATCTAAAATTTTATTTTGTTACAATAATTATATCCTGAAGTTTTTTTTGCAACTTCTCTAAATATTTTTAAAAAATTAAAACAAAAATAGCAGTATTTAAAAACACAAACAACTTACTTGTTAGAAACTCCGCACTTCTTGCTTGTCGACTATATTCCGCTTTCCCCAATGCAAAGTTTCTTGCTTTTCTACTATATATTTCGCTTTGCCAAATGAAAAGTGGATTGTTGTAATTGCATGAGGAGTGAAAGACCTCTCACCTTTTTATAGAGTGAAAAAAGTGGATGAATTTTTGTGTGCGGACAAGGTACACATGCTTATTTGGTACCGTTCACCAATTATAACTCAATATTTTTTTTTTGGGCCCTAATTTTGTAACTCAAAAGTGGCTCAAATAGTCAAAACGACGTCGTTTTGGTCATTTGAATGTTGTTTTGTACTCAAAATGACGTCGTTTTGGCCATTTGAGCCACAAAATTTGGACCCCTTATCATTGTTGTTTTTTTTATTTTTTTACATAAATTAAGAATTGTTTTGAAAAGATGATTATAGTTAATTTTTTAATTTTTTTTAATTTTTTTTAAAAAATATATAAAGAATGTGAGAGATGATATGACTTAAAATAGATTAAAAACTAAAAGTTGACTTTAATTATCTTTTCAAAATATTCTTAAATAAATATACTTATTTAGATAAATATATTTATTTTTTTATACATTTTCCATAAAAATTTAAAAAATATATTTATTTAAATTATCCCACACAATGTTTATTTAAATCTTTGCAAACAATTCTGGTTTATGCCAGTTATATACTAACAGAGACTTAACTACCGTTAGTCACTTTCTCTCTCCTCACTTGCAAACTGAACACATATTTTCTCTCTACATTGGATCCCTCTCTCATATCTCTCTACAAAATAAAATTTGAATTTAACACAAATCAACAATAAAATCAAGCAACGTATTCGTACGACCATCAACGGCGGACACCCACCGACTGCCGGCGGCCAACGACGGAACAGTTGCAGTTTTTGGTAAGAAGAAAAAGAACCATTGAAGATTTTGTATAAATTTTTATATATGAATATAATTTTTCATTTTTATTTTACAATTATATCACAAATATTATATTTCTTAATTATGTCAAGATTATATGTATCTAAAAAAAATTTAAAAAATGTTTAAATATTAAAAGATTAAGTAAATAAAAACACTAAAAAAAAATTTAATTTTTGTATGAGTTAAACTATATAAAAAAAATGATTATTATTTTTCTTGAAATAATATAAATAAAATATCTATATTATTTTATTATTTTATATGTATAAAAGTTAAGAAACAAATATATCATTTTAATCTAATATGAAGAAAATGTAAATTTTCAAATGGAAATGGTGAATCTGTGGAGTGTTATGGAAAGTTAGTAAAAAACTGACTTTTTGACTTTTTTAGTCTTCGTTTGGGAAGTGGGTTGACTTTTTAACTTTTTGACTTTTTTGACTATTTTAGCTTGGGCTAAAAAGTTTGGTTTGGGAAGGGCTTTTTGATTTTTTTGGCTTTTTTTATAAGAGAAGAGTTTAATGATTATGAGTTGAATGGGATATTTTGTTTGTTATGGCTAAAATAACCTATTTTGTCTTTTGTGGCTAAAATAGCCAAAAAAAATCTTCTCGAGCGTTGCCTTTTGTGAGTAAGAAATGTAAGAGATAGTATGACCCAAAATGGATAAAAAGTCAAAAACTGACGTTTTTAGCTCTTCCCAAAAGAGCCTGTATTAAACAAACATATCTGAGAATGTCAGTGTGATGTATCCTTTCGTTTTTTAACAGCTATTTCAAAATATTATAGTACGTACTATATAATTAAAAAATTTATTAACTTAATTTGAAGTTTTATATTGCAAAATAAAAAATATAATCACCAAGAAGAAGAAGTATGATAATCAAAGCTAATAACAGTCTTGACACTCAAAACTCATTGTATTCAAACCAGGTTGATCTTCTCAATAAAGGAACCATATTGTACATGAATATCAACTCAGAAAATATTATGTTCATGACAAAAAAATGAAATTGAGGAGTGTTTGGAAAGATGGTTAAGTTAAAATAACTCATTAAAAGATAAAATAGATAAAAGTAGTCAATAAAATAAAATGTTATATCTAACCTATACTCATTTCATTTTTTTTTCATAACTATCAAATCAACTATAAAAATAAAAATAATTAAATAACCAACTTTTTAAACACAATTTTTTTAATTAAGTTAAAACAGTCAAAAATTTAAATAACCAATTAAAATAACTAACTTCTCAAACAAAGCCTGAGTTTACGAGAGAGAACAACTTGGTATAAATTAGATTGAGGTGAGGTGCAAAAGAGATCAAATTACTTCCATTGAATTTTAGTTGAGATGAGAGTAAAGATAAATGATATTGTGTAAGAGAGAAAGAGCAATAGAAGAAAAAGACGAGAAATGAAGTGAAAAATGGGTTTCTTGGAAAATAAGAGAGAAAAAAGGTCAAGTAAAAAAGTATAATACTTGAGACCTCTAGAATTTATGATCCCCACAATCTCCAATTGATTTATAACAACTCATTTATTTATTTATTTATTTTTCCTCTCTCTCCTCCCTCTCTCTCACAAAAAGTGTGGGGGTGGTGGGGTTCTCTAGCACCTCTAGGTAAAAAAAGCACTTTTTTAGGTAAGAGAAAAAAAAAGTTTTGGAAGGTATATGTTTTAATTTTTATACAAAAAAATATATCATAAATGGTATGTTTTTAAAAAGATAAAAAATAAAAAAATATATATATATATATTTAGTTTCAAACAATTTCTAAATCTCTCACTATATGTCTAACTGAGGACAAGTGTTGAATTATAATTGGTGAAAGGTACCAAATAAGCATGTCAACTTGATGGCTTATTTGCATATAAAAATTTCTTTAAAAAGTGTTTTCCATCAGAGTAAAAGTTAAATTTATTTTTTAATTTAGGTCTTATTTAAAAATAGATTATTTTAATAATTATTTAATTTTTTATAAAAAATGTACACAAAAAATAAAGAGAGTGATGTGAATTGACAAATGAGGCCTTAATGATATAATAGTCTACTAGAATATATAAAATAATTTTCACTTTTTTTATATATTTTTTAATAATCAATTTTTAAGTCTTAAATGACCTTGTGTATAATTTAATTCAAAAATGACCTTGTGTATAATTTACTTTCATTCAGGGTTGTTCAAAAATCCGTTCAAATCGGTAATCCGGACCGAACCAGACAGAATCATACGGTTTGGTTCGGTTCTATTAAAAATTGGTTCGGTTTCGGATTAAGAAATATGAGAACCGTAAAAACAGTTCGGTTAATGGTTTTTATGAAAAAACCGTGATTCGAACCGAACCGAACCGAACCGAATTTTAAAAAGATATATATATATAATATCAAGTTTTATTTTTATTAATTGGTTTTTATAATTTAATGATATTAGGATGGTATATATACTATTAATATAAGTAATGCCTTAATATTATTAGTTTTATCATAAGTTAAATGTAATTAGTTTGAGTAATTATTTTGCTAATATTAATAATTTATTTTTGTAAATAGAAATTTTTGGAACCGTAAACCAAACCGAAACTGAACCGTTTTTTCGGTTTGGTTCTGGTCCGGTTTTACAAGTGTAATGGTCTGGTCTGGTTCTCAAAATCACAGAACCGTTAAGATCGGTTCGGTTCTTGAATTTTTTCAAAACCGAACCAATCCGGACCGTGTACACCCCTATTTTCATTTTCCGTACAATTATTGCTATGCATAACGCTTGAGTTTCACCAAACTAATGACGCAAAAAAATATAAAATAAATAAATAAATAAATTGAGACTAATTGGGACAGAGAATCCGAGATGACAATTAAAAAATTATTTTGGAGTTAAAAAAACATAAAATGGAAAAATAAGTTAAATAAATTAATAAGGCAAAATATCACATTCAACTCATAATCATTATACTTTTTTTTTCATAAAAATCAAAAAAAGTCAAAAAAATCCAAACCAAATAATGTTAAAAAGTCAGGCTAAAAAAATTGAAACATAAAAAAATTAATTATATTAATCAATGCTAAACAAAGCTTTAGGCATTTTTGAAAAAATCTTTCCCACCAACCATTCATTAACACTTGGTTGAGGTTGTCTGCCAAATCAACTTAAATGTGATTTCTCTATTTTTCAACTAATAAAAAAACGTAAATTATAATCATCTTTAAAATTTGTTGAAATTACATACACCTTCTCTAAAATTTTTAAAATTATACTCACGTCTCTTATCAGACTTTTTGACTAGATAGAAATAATCATTTTACAAAATCACCCTTTCGCTCTTTTTTTTTTTTTTTTTTGACAAGAGGACCCACAAACCACACACATTGGACAATTAAGCAATAACAAATATAAAGCAGTTCTGTTTTGAAAGATAGTTAGATTAAAATAACTCACTAAAAGATTAAATAAATTAAAATAGTCAATAAGATAAAATGTCACATTTAACCTATAATCATTTTATTTTTCTCTCAAAATCTTTAAATCAACTTAAAAAAAAAAAAAAAAAACAATCGACTTTCCAAACACAACTTTTTAGCCATGTTAAAATAGCTAAAACACTATATAGCCAATTAAAATAGCGTACTTCACAAACAAAGTCAATATCTCATTTTATTTGGCGTTGGCAACATAGAGAGGAGATGGAGGGGAAAGTTGACAAGAAGCCTGTTAAAATATATTACAGAGAAAATTAATGATAAATTCAATCTAATAATTGTTTAAGGCATTAGGTTTAGTGAATATTTTTTGTTGGTGAGAGGTCCACCATTTATGAAATAGTTTGTGAGAAATCAATTTATTATTTTGAAGGACATTTTGTTTTCAATTTTACCTCTTAATCTATCTGTTTAATTTTTTTAAAACTATCTATTCAAATTTTTTATCTGTTTAATTTTTTTGACTATTTGTTAAATATTTTTTATCTGTTTAATTTTTTTGACTATCTTTCAAATTGTATCTATTTGTTGGAATATTTATCTGTTGAAATTTCTTATCTGTTCAATATATGTCTAATTTTTTATCTATTCAATTTTTTTACTTATTTGCTTAAATCTATTTGTTCAAATATTTTATCTATTTAATTTTTTTAGTTGTTCAATTTTTTATCTGTGCAGTTTTTTCTCTTTTCAAAAAATTTATCTATTCAAATTTTCATTTTCATCTGTTCAAATTTTCATACATATACATATATATATATATATATATAGGGGGTATTACAGATTTGTGAATTTGATGCTATTACAAATCTATTTCATCATCAAGAACAACATTCATCATCACCATTAACAACAATAACAAATCATAACAAAAACAATTCAGATTTGAGAAAGCCTTAACAAAAAAAAGTTGCTACGCAAACCCTAACCAAAAAAAAATTGAGTTGTTTTCATAGATTAGATCAGATTAGAGACTTACAGGGGAGTTGATCTATGGATCGGAGTATTTGATCTCTTGCTTCATCATTTTATCAACATTTTAACACACATACGGAGAGAGAGAGAGAGAGAGAGAGAGAGAGAAAGAGAGATTAATAGAAAGTTGAGATAACAGAAGAAATTAGGGTTTTATGAGAGGAATTGAAGAATATGAAGATGAAAGAAATCGATTGGAGGATCTTCTAAATCAAGTTTTTGTTCAAGGCAACGACAGAATGTGTTGTATCGGAGCCAGGTATAGTAGGCTACGACAATGAAACCGATGATGAATATTAGGGCGGTGAGGATGACGACGAAATCCAACTCTACGCGACAGCCTTCGAGAGGTACACTGCCGTTGTGGTAGAGGATGATGTAGATGAGTTGACGCCGCGGTGGCGCGCTATTCCCTCAGATCCGTAAGGAAAAGACGGCGGCGACACTGGTGATGTGTGGAGGGAAGAAGGCAGTGGTACGACGATGGCATTAGTGGTGAGGCCGATGACATCAATGTAGAAAGAGAGAGGAAATACAATGAGAGAGATGGGGTCAACCAAACTGAAGCAACAATATATACATAGACATTTTGGTCATTTTGTCTAAGCATGTCGTTATGGACAAAGTGTTTTAGAGTGTGCATCTTTGGGTAAAGAAAATCTAAAATTAGACTTTTGGCCCAAGCACCCTATTTTATATATATTATGTATATAATATATTTTGTACATATATTGGTTGTAAAGGGGTTTCAGCAAAAGGAAAGAGTTGACTACACTGAAATTTTCTCTCCAATTGTGAAGTTGACTACTATCAGATTGGTGCTGGGAATTGTGGCTGCTGAAGATTTGCATCTTGAGTAGATGGATGTCAAGATGACTTTTTTCCATGGTGATTTGGAGAAGGAAATTTACATGAAGCAACCACAAGGTTTCTTGGCATGTGGCAAAGAGTAGTTTGTATGCAAGTTTCAAAAAAGCTTATATGGTTTTAAGCAAGCCCCAAGAAGTTTGACGGGTTTATGTGTAGCAGCAATTTTACAAGATGCCAGGCAAATCATTGTTGTTATTTCAAGAGGTTTGACAAAAGTTATTTTATTTTGCTCTTATATGTTGATGATATGCTTATCGCAGGATCTAGCATTGAACAGATAAAAAGATTGAAGAAACTTTTGTCTACCCAATTTCAGATGAAAGATCTTGGAGCTGCAAACAAAATCCTTGGTATGAGGATTCACAAGGACAAGACTAATGGTACTTTGAAGTTGTCACAGGTTAACTATGTCAAGAATGTTCATAAGTGGTTTAGCATGGATAGTGCAAAACCAGTGAACACTCCATTGGCTAGCCATTTTAGACTTACCAAAGAGCAGTCAATGAAAACTGAAGAAGAGCAAGTTTATATGGAACGAGTTCCATATGCTTTAGGTAATATAATGTATGCAATGGTTTGTACTAGGCTAGGTATTGCACATGCAGTGGGAATGGTTAGTAGATGAGTAATCTAGGAAAGTAGCATTGGGAGGTAGTGAAGTGGATCCTTAGATACTTAAGTGATACTACAGATATGGCACTTTGTTTCAGACAAATTGGCATCGAGTTACATGGTTATGTTGATGCAGACTTAGGCCTGGTTTGGGGTGTTTAAAAAAATTCAAAAAGTCAAAAAGTTACAAAAAAAAAAAAAAAAAAAAAAAGCAAAAAAGTCATCACTATTCACAAATTAAAAATATAAAAAAATTAATATACATAATATTTTAATACAAACCAACTTTACACCACTCTAGGTACTGACGTGAAAGGAAAGTACAGTGAAAGAAACAAAAAAAAAAATTACATATATATTCACTAAGTTCGATGGTAATGTTGGGCCCGTGGGGGCCCATCACGGGTCCCGTTTTGATAATCTGAACCGTTAAATATGTAGACCTCGTCCAATATTATATGTTTGTAAAAAATCACATTGATTGGATATCGCTAACTACATGATCAAATCAGTTTTGTATAAAAAATTTGATGGTGTTATAGTTAACAATTGACAAAAAAAAACTAACACGATCAGATAGCTATCAATATCCAATCAACGTGATTTTTTACAAGCATATAGTATTCAACGAGTTCTACATATTGAACGGTTCCGATTAGCAAAATGGGACCCATGGTGGGCCCCCACAGGCCGAACAACACCGTCCAATTCAAGCCCGAAAAGGAGGTAATCATTTCTCATCTCCTAACCAGCCCACTACACTGCCCAAACTGTATGGGCTACTTCACTAACTTCTTCTATACACTTATTTATACAATTTTTTAATACACATTTTTTCATAAAAAGTCAACAAGTTAACCCAAACATCTATCTTTTTTTCCTTAACTTTTTAGTCCAAAAAGACAAAAAGTGCACTTATTTAGGACATCCCAAATAACCCCTTAGTTGGTGATATGGATATCAGGAAGAGTACTACTAGTTATATTTGCACATTTAGTGGTACAACAGTGAGTTGGATTTCACAATTGTAGAAAATTGTGGCCCTTTCTACAATAGAAGATGAGTATGTTGCTATTACTAAAGCTGGAAAGTAGATGACTTGTTGCAGAATTTCCTAGAAGAGTTGGGTAAGAAGCAAGAGAGAGTATTTTGCAAAGTGATAGTTAGAGTGCAATTCATCTTGTAAAGAATCCAACTTTTCATTTTAAGACAAAACACATTCAGTTGAGATACCATTTCATTCGTTCACTTGTAGATGATGAAGTCTTGTCTCTTGAGAAGATTCGTGGCAATGAGAATCCAACAGATATGTTGACCAAGCTAGTCACCATTGACAAACTGAAGTTGTGTGCAACTTCAGTTGGCCTTCAAGGTTGATGATGGAAGATCGAATTGTTGCGACGTTCCTCTATGTGACGAAGATGATGGAGAGCTTGTGTTATCAGGTTCCAAGTGGGAGATTGTTAGGTCTGTGGACCCTAATAAGTACTTTTCACTCAACCCTAGATCCAATAAGGGGTTTAGAGGAGCCTCCCTCTAAGGGGAGAAGGGTCCAGAGGGGTACTTTAGTAATTTTCCTATTGCTTCTGCATTGCCCTAATTTTATACTTATAAATAGATGAAGGGGGTGCCTCTTTTAGGTTAAGAGAGTTGCATTGTTTTTTAATCATAGTGAAAACCGTAACAGCCATTGACGTAGCCCTATTCTGGGGTGAATCTCCTAAATCCTTATGTTCTTGATTGTGTGATTTGTTTGATTCATTTTATTTTTCTTGTTTGTTATTTCGAATCTCACCAATCCTAGTTAGAAAGAGACATTTTCCTAACGTACCATTGTAGTAGCCCATGTGTTCCAAATGCCAATGCACACCAGAAAAATATGGTTTAAGGATTCAACTTCTGCCTTACAGAAGGGACAAATATTGTTCATGCTGCTACTTAGAGCCTTTGCAGGCAATCTATGGTTTTCACCCTACCTTTCCACACCCACCATCCCAGCAATTGGGCATACATGAATGACATGTACCATACTTTAGGAGTAAAATTGAAAACTTTATCATTTTAGTGACTCAACCTGTCACACCCCAAACCCGCCCCTAAAAGTTTCGGGCATGACTTATTCAGAAACGGACACTTAACCTGATATACGTAGCATATGGGGCCTGGACGGAAGCATTAATAAAATTAAATAATTTAAAACATCATCCATTGAGCTACCACTACTATGCCAGGACCGCAAATATTACAGTAGGTAGATAATACACAGGAAGCATACACCCGAGCTTTAGTTACAGTTATTCACATTCATACGAAAGTACTAAAGGAGAAAGGCGTTATTTACATTCATCCATAGGCAGACAATCAAAGCATAAACCGAAAACCTAGTTAAAGCTTTATAAAATGCATGAGTTCCATCTTAAGTGCCTGGACACACTGGAGTTGACAAGAGATAAACAAGTCTCAAGGGTTAGGACTGACTTTCCAGTTGGTTACCTACAGAAACAGACAAAATACAGGGTGAGTAAAACTCAGTGAATAATAGCACATGAATAATGTAATGGTTAACTTAAATAACAAAGCATATAACTGTGGAGGCATATGATTAATTACATTCTGTAGACATTTCTAGAATGGCCATGGGCCCAATTTCCTTAACAGAGTGGCTTTAAGCCCAGTAATACACAGAACGACCATCGGCCCAGAAATAACAGAACGGCCTATTGGCCCAGAAATAACAGAACGGCCTAGCGGCCCAGAGATAACAAAACGGCCTATCGCCCAGAATAACAGAACGCCTATCGGCCCAGAAATAACAGAACGGATTATCGTCCCAAGAATAACAGAACGGCCTAGCAGTCCAGAATAACAGAACGGCTATTGCCCAGAAACAGATGCGGAATAAAAAACCGGAACAGCTACGCCCTAGCGGCCCAGAAATATATATGTATGGACTCAAGAGGTGGCTCGTACGGATTCTAGAGGTGGCTCCCACCAAAGTGTAGCACTTTAGGTCCGTACAGCACTTTGTTCCATACAGAAATCATCAGAACAGATTAATTTCAGAATCATACAGAAAATACATACATTCTTCCCATTATTCACATGAATTACCATCGGTAATATAAGTTTAACAGAACGTGTTGATAATTGTTAGCAAAGGTAACCACATTCCAGAGATAAGTAGATACCATAGTTCCATAATGCACATACATCCTATTTGCTTGTCATGAACCAATACCACTAACTTGCAGATATGGAATGTCAACATTAACTATCAACAGTAAACAAAACGTATGATCCAACGATGCACTTAGATTTCCTCATGGTTCTTTGTAGGTCAACATACTTGTCTCGTAATTAGCAGAACATTAGTATTACAATAGTCCGAAGGTAAAGGATACAATTACATCATAGGTCAGACAGTTCATATCATAACATGAATCACGTAACAATATTATTGATACTCACAATTCTTTCAATTAACCAAATTCACAGTGTTAATAGTTTGATGCAATATTATGCAGAATCATGAGTAATTCATAGGATGGTACATTCACGATAATCATTAGCCATAGCCAGAATACAACGTAGGTTTAGAGTCATACCAATGTTCACAAAAATCTTTCAATGTCCACACTATTTCCCAATCAACATATAACATAACTACGTCTGAAGCGCAAAGCGTTAATAAAAAGAATTATTAACGGTAATCAAATGTGCGATTACAGTACTATTACTCACAGTGCGTGGATGGAGCGATAATCCCTCCCGGTAGGTGCCCTACATATGCACGCCATACAAGAATTAGTTCGTTTCATTTTTAAACTATTTCCTGACTCGTTTTACTTCGAATAAGTTTACAAACATCAAAAAGCATCAAATATTGATTTCAAACATATCAAAGGGTCAAGCACGTAAAACGAAGCAGACGAGGTTTCCCGACATGGGCCGCACGTGCGGCCGTTCCCTCCGCACGTGCGGAAATGTACCGCACGTGCGGTCCCTCCTCACCGCACGAGCGACCATAGGCAGAATGCAAAATCTCATTTTTTTCTCTTGTCCGCATGTGCGGCCATGACCTCCGCACGTGCGGCTGAGCCCCTGTTTTGGCAGTCCGAAACTCACACAAAACCCAACTTAGAGAATACATAGCAAAGCTCAAAAAAGATCAATTTAACACAAGATTAAAGCTCAAATCACATGAAAAATGAATCATAAATCAACTTAGGTTCTTAATCACCTTGAATTCATGAATCAATCACAATCCAATTCCATGGAATTTCTAACTTCTTACACACACACACACAACACATATGTAACCATATAATCCAACCGCATAGATGAGTATCTACATGAGATTAACAAGGAAGCAAGGTGTAATTTCTCCATAACTCAAATTAATTTCCAAACAACTACATGATAAGCATAATTTCCCAATTAGACAATCATCTTCTTCAAAACTTCAACATAACCTCTAGCCCTCCCAATTAGAAGAGCAAACTCACTCAAACCCAAGAAAGAGCTTAATTTAAGATGGTGTTTACATACCTTGATTCAATTCCCTACCAAGCCTCTCAATTTCCCCAATCTTCTTCTCTTCCTTCAACCCTCTTCTTCTCTGATTTTTTTTCTCTCCAGGAGATATTTTTGAGTGATGGTTTTCCCAAGTCAATGTATAAGAAGCATTGGCACTTATATGTAAAAAGTGAATAAGACGAAATTTAATCAGTTTAATCATTCCAAATTGAAATTTCACAGAAAATCGTATTATGACTTAAAAATTATGCTGATCCCAAATGTAAAATCAATTTCAGATAATTAAGTCTCTAAGGCTTCCAATTCCTGATTCAAACATTATAATTGTGACAGATTTTTCTCTTATTAAACAAATATGCATCCATAACCATAGGATTCGCTGAATTAAATTCAATTTCACATAAAATTTCACCGTAAGCATTTAAAGGCTCAGAATAAGGGATTGAAAATATTTCAGAAACAGATACGAGGGTCGAGTTATTACACAACCTCAATTAATTTAGTGAAATTTTCTGTCAAAAATTATAACGGTGTTATCAATTCAACCAAATTGACGCAAAATTTAAAAGTAATATTAAAATTGAGTTAATTGAAACTATAGGAATTAAAATGACATAAACGACAAAATGTAGAATTACCAGTATAATTTTTCCATTTTATTATTATTATTATTTGTTTTTTATATATTGATATGTGTGCGTTTGAATGCTGTGGAGGTTATATTGTTGATACTCTATTATTGATCTTTCTCTCATGATTTCATTTTCAAGGGCCCTTATATTTTTTTATGGAGATTTTTTTAAGGTCTTTGGTATTAAGATTTTATAGCATAAAGGACACCCAATATTTTCATAATGTCTAAGGTCTCTCAACATTGATCTAGAGAAAATTCAATCTAGAGAATTTCTCTGGACTTCTTAGAGATTTTCTCTCCAGAGAAATTCTGGACCTCCTAGAGATATTTTCTCTCCTGCACTTCCTAGGGAATTTCTCTGGACCTCCCATAGATTTTTCTCTCTAGAGAAATTCCCAAAGAAATCTAGAGAAAATTGTGTAGAGAAAATTTGTGTGGCTTTGTGTGGCTCTATCCAGAGAAAATTGTGTTAGAGACAATTTGTGTGGCTTTGTGTGGCTCTATCTAGAGAAAATTGTGTTAGAAGATTTCACAGCTGGCCTCAGAACTAGTATTGCTGAAGTGCGAGGGGTGGAAGAAGACAAACTTTTATTGGGTAAAAGCTTCTTATTTTGGGTGCTTTTAGAAGCAATGTCACCTAGAGATGTCTCACTAAAAAACATATCATGACCAATAGGTATCTGTTCTGCAAACTCAGATAGATCTTCTTCATCGTCACTCTGCAGAACATTTATTGCGAAAATTCAACCTAGAGAATTTCTCTGGACCTCCCAGAGAAATTCGAACTTCTTTGCACTTTCCAGAGAATTTCTCTAGACCTCCCATAGATTTTCTCTCTAGAGAATTCCCAAAGAAATCCAAAGAAAATTGTAGAGAAAATTTGTGTGGCTCTATCCAAAGAAAATTGTGTTAGAAGATTTCACAGCTGACCTCGAAACTGGTACTGCTGAAGTGCGAGGGATGGAAGAAGACGAACTTTTATTAGGTAAAAGCTTCTTATTTTGGGTGTTTTTAGAAGCAGTGTCATCTAGAGATGTCTCACAAAAACATATCATGATCAATAGGTATCTGTTCTGCAAACTCATATAGATCTTCTTCATCTTCGCTCTGTAGAAGATCTATTTGGTGCTGTCAAAAGGAAAAACATTCTAATGATGAGTTATAAATGGTAAAAGAGAATCCCAGACTTCATTCTTAAACAAACATTTAATCTAACAGTCACTGGTTTTACTTTTCTCCAAAAAACTTAACTGAAATGCAGAATGCTTGTTTTCTTTTCCGAGTTGACCGAGTATTGAATGATCTGAGTCTCTCTGCACGTCGATGAGCACTAAATACAGAATCTTGTCTCTCAGCAAACCCTAAAAATTTGCCCTAATCTCCACTCTACTTCGCTCGAAGCTATCATGCATTGCCTTCATCTTAGCCTCCTTCTCTACCCTTTTAGAACCCCACTCTTTCCTAAGCTTTGCATCTCTTTTCTGAATACATCTTTCATAGAATTTTCCTCTGGAATCATTTGAAAGACCAAGCTCAGAGAAATTCTGCTTTAGAGAATCACCATTGTTTTGATTATCTAATGTTTTCATTGGTGGAGTAACACTAAACTGTGACAAAATGCTTGAACCTCTCAAAGGTTCAGTCATTGTATTTTTGTCAAGAAATTGTGCAGAAGCAATAAAGAATGAAACATCTTAAAGACACACATGATCATGGAGAAAAAGAAAAACCATAACCATAACCACACCTAAGCTTTGTTGTCCTTTATTTCCCTACTGTAATTATATGATGGTGCAAATTGGATAAATGCCAAGAGCATAACTTGATCTTGGTTGGGAGACAATTTCTATGTTAAAAAAAGGTAATTCTTATTAGATTGCTTTCTTTTTACAAATTGAACATGCAAAAGATGACAAATACATATTAAGGAAAATAACACCATACCACCACAAATCACAAAGAAATGAAAATAATACAAAAGAGTGTCTACCTAAATGACAACATGTTACACACTTTAGAAGCACTAGGTATATTCATAAAGAGAGATGTAGTGAAGAATGAAATACGTCTCCGAGCCTCCAAATTTGAGGGTATGTCCATAGTTGTATCTTTGACAGTAAGCAGCAAAAGAAAACACTTGATCTACCATCCAAAGATTGACAACTTGACTATATATATTATATGTTGCAAGCCTCTGACATGTCTTTTGGTGTGTATATGCACATAAATTTGTCATATTTACAATAGAAATCATAATTTAAATGGCTTGTGAGCTCAAATTTAGATTCATGATTTTGACCCAAATATCAGATCAGGCCCCAAATGCCACTATTATAATCAAAAGTTCAATGAAGAAATATAATGAAAAGATGTAAATAGAATCACCTGCTCATTCATAAGGCCACTATCTGGCAACGGGAAATGTATAGAATGATTTGATGCAAATAACTCTGGTTCAATATGGCTGAAAAATTTAGTTTCCTCTACCTCTATTTCTTGTTCAGAGTAAAGTGAATCCAATATTCTGCATCAATTGCTAATGAATTTTGGTAAATTGAGTACTATAAAATGATGTATATATATGGTTTTCTGTATGGGAAACTCGCTGCTTGTTCTATCTGCATGTCAGCAGGCTTGTTTCTCCGTGCAAAACTGGACTGCTCTCCAGGAACCCGAAGTTTATGCTTTGGTTTGGATTTAGAGAGAGAGAGAGAGAGAGAAATGAGGTTTGATGTGAGAGGGTCAAATTTCTTTATGATATATGGGTGTGGGTTGATGGACCTTAAACATCATAAAATAATATTGTAGATCTCTTCCATTACTAAAAATGGGAGAGGAACCTTAGACTAATTTTCCCTTTTTTTATTTCACTATACTTTGTCATTTTTGTTTTGCCTTGCCTATGATTCTACGCTACTCCTTTAATTTTTATTTCACTATACTTGGTGGCTTCCTATAATTGAAAGTCCTCATCGTGGTTTTAAATACTGGGTACTGGATACATTTCGTGTTTGTCTTTTTAATAGCTATATATTAAGTATGCCTTGCATATGGCATGAAATGCATATCTATTTTGTTTTGTTTTGTTTTGTTTTGTTTTTGTTTTTGTTTTTTTTTTTTTTTGATACATTGTTGAACTGTTAAGTAGGTCAATTTACAAACAAATCATATTAAAATAATAGATTATATTATATACACATAAGTATTTTTATAAAAATGCATAATAACATAAACTTGAGCAAGTTATCTTACAAAAGTTTTGAACAATACAAAATCGCGTAAGTTTTCATAAATTCACGTAAGTAATCTCACAAAAATGTATAAGTAACACAAATTCGAATAAGTCATGTCATAAAATTTTGAACAACACAAAATCAAGTAAGTTTTCACAAACTCATGTAAGTCATCTCACAAAAATGTGTAAGTTACCACAAATTTTCCGTAAGATATCTCATAAAAGTTTTGAACAATACAAAATCACATAAGTATTTACAAACTCACATAAGTGATCTCACAAAAATACGCAAGTAACACAAATTCGAGTAAGTTATCTCATAAATTTTGAACAATACAAAATCAAGTAAGTTTTCACAAACTCACGTAAGTGATCTCACAAAAATACGTAAGTTAACACAAATTTTTTGTAAGTCATCTCATAAAAGTTTTGAGGAATACAAAATCAAGTAAGTTTTCACGAAATCACATAAGTGATCTCATAAAAATACGTAAATAACACATTCGAGTAAGTGATCTCACAAAATTTTGAACAATACAAAATCCCCGTAAGTTTTCAAGAATTCACGTAAATAATCTCAAAAAACCATGTCAGTTAACACAAATTTGAGTAAGTTATCTCATCAAAATTCGAACAAGATAAAAACATGTAAGTTTTCATGAATTCACGTAAGTACTATTACAAAAATCCCTAAATTAAACACAAATTTCTCGTAAGTTCTCTCAAATTTTTTTTGAAGAACACAAAATCCCATAAGTTTTGAAGAACTTACCTAAGTGATCTCAAAAAACCTCAAAAGTTAACACAAATTCAAGTAATTTGTCTCTTCAAAATTTGAGTAAGTGATCTCATAAAAATACGTAAGTAACACATATTCGAGTAAGTGATCTCACAAAATTTTGAACAATACAAAATCTCGTAAGTTTTCAAGAATTCACGTAAATAATCTCAAAAAACCATGTAAGTTAACACAAATTTGAGTAAGATAAAAACATATAAGTTTTCATGAATTCAAGTAAGTACTATTACAAAAATCCGTAAATTAAACACAGATTTCTCATAAGTTGGTATTAGAAATTAGTCCGCTGGACTATTTTTTTAAATTTTAATTTTTTATTTTTTACATGTTGGGCATTTTTTTTTTAACATTAATATTTAATTTTTTGTATTTTTTGTTAAGTAAAAATCATTATTTTATTTGTTTTGGAAATTTTTTTATTTTTTTTAATTTTTAATTTTTAATTTTTTGACATGTTGGGCATTTTTTTTTGAATATTAATGTTTAATGTTTTTGTATTTTTTATTTGTTTTTATTATTTTATATAAAAAATAGTTTAACGATTCCTACACCAACAACTATCATCAAAACAAACACAATTTTACTTAATCCCTTCACTATCAATCCCCTCACTAACAATCCATTTACTATTAATCACTTCACTATAAATCATTTCCATTCTACCTCTGAAAACAAACGGGGCCAATAGTCCATGTATCTGTTCATTAGGACAGTGAGAATGCCAGAGGTTTAAGATTTGAGTTCATGGAGTGGGTGCGGCCCTTTCATTACAATCTGACTTACTAACCTACTAACTAAAAAAAAAAACTCACATCTTTATTGGGATTTATTCACTATAGGAAATTACACTTTTCCCAACCAACTTTGCCGACTAACTTTTTTTTAGTCGCGGAAAGTTTGCATTTGCGACTAAATAAAAATCTGGTAGGCAAAGATTTGGAGTTTTGCTGACTATTTTTTTTCAGTTGCCAAAATATAATTTTTTGCGACTAAAATCAAAATTTGGTCAAATATTTTTAGAAAGTAAAATATTTTCACTTTTAGATATATCAATATAAGATGTATCTAGAAAGTAAAATAAAAATAAAAATTAATTAAAATATGAAAAAAAATCATTAAAAACAAAAAAAATTCCTAACAAAATGCACAACGATTTTTGTTTATTTTTAATAAATTATTTTTATATTTTAGTTAATTTATTTTACTTTTTAGATACATCTAGATTGAGTGCATATAGAATATTATATATATATATATCTATATAATAAAGCAGAACGGATTTTGAAAATGTCCCAGAGACAATTGTCCTACTAGGACATTTCAATGATTAGGATTCATTTACTTATTTTTATAGATGGCTGAGATTACCCCTTAATTTTATATCAATCCTAAATATATATATTTCCGCCCAAACCTTAAGCCTCCCCAAATCACGTCTCTCCTCCATCGACTTCCTCTGTTTCTCAACCGCTCAGGTATGTGTATATGTCACCCACGTCTCCATTCATCTCTTTATCTCTTCTCTCGCTCCGTGTTCTTCTTCTTCCCGAAACTGCTTCCTTCAACCACAGTGCTTCAACCGCTCAGGTATGGCAATCTCTATCACAATTTTAATATGATACGCATGGTATTCAGATTAACTGAATTTTGATATCAGTGATTCTGAATCCGTGAATCAAAATTCAGTATCAAGGTTCTGTCCTTCATTCAGAAGTTTTAGGGTTTTTTTTTTTTAATTCTTCTCTGTATCAAAGTTCTGTCCTTCAAAGTTTTAGGGTTTTTTTTTTTAAAATTCTTCTCTGTATCAGTGATTCTGAATCCGTGAATCAAAATTCAATATCAACGTTCTGTCCTTCAACCACAGATTCGGAAGTTTTAGGGTAATGGGTATACAGTCTTATGTAATGGGTATACCCATTATCTCTCTGCTGTTATTTGTTCTGATCTAATTCGTATTTTGTTGGGGCCTCATACTCTGTTCTCATCAGGTAAATCAATTACGGCTTTTCGTTTTTGTTTTTCCGATCTACAGTTTCTTATGTCATCCAACTTGTGTTCAGATTTGTCACTCAATGCCTATTTCAATGTTTTGAAACTAATTCCTTTTGTTGCACAACAGGTGTTTGACAAAATTACTAAATGAAGGTTTTTTTGTTCTCAGCAAACTTTCCTTTTACTCCGGAAATTGTAAGTTCAGTTCTCATTTTCACAAACTTTGTGGCTCTTTTTTCCTAATTTAATGCTAATATTTGAATCTGTTTTTGAATCTTTATAAAATATTGCAAACTCCACTTGCTGTTAGCTGCTGCAAACTCCAGAACTAAGTGATTCGGGTTCTGAACATGGATTTAGTCCATTTAGACGAGTAAGCCAATAAGGGGAAATGTTGGATATGTGCTACCAGATTAAGTAAGAGAGTGTCCATCATAGAGGTAGCTGTGGTTCTTAACAAATGTCTGTGCAAAAGAACCTGTGCATCAAATATGAATGGCATTTCTCTGAGTTTTGGATTACCAAAAAGAACAAAATATTTTAACATTCATTTCTACTGTGTAGTAGTATACATCTCAATGCAATATGGCATCAAAGTGTCTGGAATGGATTGTTAATTTCTCCCATTGTTTATTAACTATTATTCTCTTTTTCTCCATTATCATGTATAGGCCACTATTGTGTGGCACTACAACTGACCTGGCAATGTATCAAAGAATGGTATTCATGATTCTTTGTGTGTGAAACTTAGTTATTATTGTTATCCTTATTTTTGTCATGATAGTTTTAGATGTGAATTTTTATTTTGTTGGTTTTGGTAATTGTTGAATTAGCTGCTTAAATCATTGTTCAGGATTTAATAGTTGCGAAGACCATGTCTCATCAACAAGCAGAAGAGGCCGAATACATGGCAGATGAATATGAAATGGAAGATGTAGATGATGATATGGATGAAGAGTTCCGTGGAAGAGAGATGGGTGGCTCAGATTCTGATGTGGATGAATACGACTACTTGGTTTGTGATATAATTTCATATAGTTTGAACAATACTTGTCATTGTTATACACTAGACAATGGCAAATATTACTGTTTATTTGTTTATTCCTCTCTTTTGTTGGTGGCATGTTTTTCTATTTCTCAAGTAGTTTTTAGACATATATATATTTCCCTGTCAAACTCAAGATATATCAAAGGCTAACTATTTGATTTGTTTGAAATTGTAAAGTGTAGTCTATTAAATAGATTTTTATAATTGCATTTTAATCTTAAATTTAAATAGTGTTGCGATTACAATTATATTATAATCCTACATTATTTACACCGTGCCTTCAGGCACGGGCATACGCTAGTATATATATAAAGTAACTAAAATATAAAATAAACAAAAGCACATCTAAAAATATTTTGGAAAAATTATAATAAAAAAGGGTTTTAAGTTTAAAGTCTCTGATATTAAGATTTTAAAAGATAAAAGACATGCAATATTTTTATAGTAGTTGGAATCCATCAACATTTTTACAGAGAAATTTCAACTCGTTATAAAGAAATTTGAAATTTTTCTGTGACGAGTTGAAATTTCTCTAGTAATATTATTGATGGACCTTAACTAATAAGAAAAAATATATTGGACCTCTCCTACTACCAAAAGTTAGAGAGAGATATTTTACTATTTTTTTCAAAAAAGAAAACACTAGGATTTGACCCTTATAGCAAAATAAACGCCGAGTTTTTTATTTTGTTGATCTAAACCCTAATTTTTTAATTTGTTTTTAATCTAAACTACTTGTTTACTTTTCTAAAATAAAACTAACGAAAAAAATAACATTTTAGTCATTAAAATTAACAAAAAAAATAAAATATATTTTAGATATTTTATATACAATTACATTGAATTTAATCACTAAAATACTATTTTTTTGTCCATTTACTTATGTTATGTTTAGATGGTGGATTTGGAAGGAATTTGGAAAGAGAAAAAAAAAGGTAAATGAAATGTGAATAAAATACATCTATTCATTTCATTTTTCAAATCTCTTTTCAAATCTTCCAACCAAATACAATATTAATGAAGATAGATAAATAATTTAGATTGAAAACAAATTAAAAATTTATTTTGTTACATGATTAAACCCTGCATTTTTTTTTTAATTTCTCCAAATGTTTTTAAAAAATTAAAATAAACATAGCAATATCTAAAAACTCATACTACTTGTTAGAAACTTCGCAACTATGTTTCGCATTCCCCAATGAAAAGTGGATATGAGGGAGAAGTGAAAAAGTGTTTCTTTTTGCAGTGGTGCTGTATTTATTTTTTTTAATTTAAAAATGTGATAATTTATTAGAATACATAAGATAACTCCTTCTCTCTTTAATAACCTTTCTAATAATTAATCAATTATTTATTTTACATACTATTAAATCTTAAAAATAAATCTAAAAATGGTTTTGAGAAAATTAGTGAAATATCCTTCTCAAACTTTGTATAGTATGAGAGGTCCAAGATAATTTTTTTTATTAGCTAAAGTGTTGGGGTATATCTTCTTATTGGAGTTTGAGACCTAATTGGTTTGTTAAAGAATTTTAATTTGATTTGATTTAGGTATAATATATTTTTATTATATCTAATTTGTGGAGACCCAATTCAATTTGGTTACAACTAGGGTTTGATAAAAAGCCCACAAATTTTTGTTTCTTCCGAAGTGGCTGCCGATTAATATTTTTCGGTGAGATCGGTGAGATTGTGCTGGGTTTTTGTCAATTGGGGATTAAGATTGGTCATCAAGTCAATGCTTGGTTCTTAATTTATTGTTGCTGCTACTACCTTGGATTTGAAGCTAATTGGAGTTCACTATTTTGGATATTCTACAACTCTATTTCGGAAGATTTTTGGTTAATCTATTTGGTGAGGTCTTTCCTCTTGTTTATTTGTGATTATTTGGAATTCACCTAAGAGTGGTTTTGTGAGACCATTCGTGTCTCGTTTGTAATCGTTTGGAAACTCTTTGGTTGATAGTGGAATCAGATTTCGATCCTGTGGACGTACCTCACATTGAGGGAACCACATAAAAATTCTTGTGTTGCTTTTAATTTAATTTTTCCGCATTAATTTTTATTCCCATTGATTGATTTACTTGTGGGGATCACATATTTTCCCTAACAACTGGTATCAGAGCTTACAGTTTATTTGGGTTTATTTATTTGTGTAAATCAATGGAGGGGAATGTGGGTCGTACGTCTAGCTTCAATGGAAGCAATTGGGTAACTTGGAAAACCAAAATGGAGGACCTATTATTTTGTAAAGATTTGTATGGGCCTATTGAGGGTGATAGTGGCAAACTCAAAGGTATGAAAGATGATGAATAGAAGAGGCTTAATTGAAAAGCTGTTGGTGTTATCCGTCAATGGATTGATGACAGTGTGTTTCATCATGTTGCTACTGAAACTTCTGCACATGATTTATGAAAAAAATTAGAAGGTCTTTATGATAGAAAATCAGCCACAAATAAAGCTGTTCTATTTCGTAAGTTGGTTAATTTAAAATATAAAAAAGGCAGCCCTATTCTAGAACATCTGAATGAAATAAAGAATATTGTTAACCAACTTGTTTCTATGAAAATTATTTTTGATGATGAGTTGCAGGCTTTGATGCTACTTAGTTCTTTGCCCGAAAGTTGGGAGACTTTGGTTGTGACAATTAGTAATTCGGCGCCCGATGGAGTTGTCACAATGGACCAAGTCACTAGTAGCTTGTTGAATGAAGAAACTAGAAGAAAATTAGCGGGTTCCTCTCATTCGGAAGCATTTGTTGTGAGAGGCTAAAACAAAATAAGGGGGATGAGTAAGACTCCTCATGGTCGTGATCAAAACTGTGACAAATCAAAATATGGTTCTTTTTCAAAGAAAGACATTGAGTGCTATAATTGCCATGAGAAAGGGCACATGAAGCGAGAATGTCGAAAGCTCAAGAACAAGGAGAAAAGATATGACAAAAGTGTGGATAAGAAGCAAGAAGACACAACATCAGTTACTACCGATGATCTCATGGTCGTTTGTGAAGATGATTGTATCAATTTTGTGGGCCAAGAGAGCAACTGGGTGATTGATTCCTGTGCATCTTTTCATGTGACTTCTCGAGTTGATTTCTTCACTACCTATACTAAAAGAGATTATGGTTTTGTTCGAATAGGTAATGAAGGTTTGTCCAAGATTATTGGCATGGGTGATGTTTGCTTGGAAACAAATTTGGGCTGCAAGTTGTTGCTTAAAGATGTGAGGCATGTTCCCGACATTCGCCTCAATTTGATCTCTACTGGGAAGCTAGATGATGAAGGCTCCAACAACAAATTTGGTAATGGAATATGGAAGCTCACAAAGGGTTCTTTGGTGGTGGCTAAGTGCAAGAAGACTCATACACTTTATTCAATGCAAGGAAAAATTTGTAAAGGTGTTGTCAATGCACTTGAAGATGATACTTTTACTGAATTGTGGCACAAGCGACTTGGGCATATGAGTGAAAAAGGGCTACAAGTTTTGTTCAAGAAAGAGCTTCTACCCGGTTTGAAAGGTACACATCTTAAAACTTGTATTCATTGTTTGGCAGGTAAACAATATAGAGTTTCTTTTCATAAAAATTTTGCTTCTAGAAAAGAAAATGTTTTGGAGTTGATTCATTCGGATGTTTGTGGTCCTTTAAAAGTTAGAACACATAGTGGTGCACTTTATTTTGTTACTTTCATTGATGATTATTCAAGGAAAGTTTGGGCTTTTCTACTAAAAACTAAAGATCAAGTTCTAGAAGTATTTAAGCATTTTCAGGCCATGGTTGAAAGAGAAACAGGGCAGAAATTGAAGTGCATCCGATCAGACAATGGTACTGAATACATTGGGCCATTTGATGAGTATTGTCGCAGCCAAGGTATTCGGCACCAAAAGACAGTTAAGAAGACTCCTCAATAAAATGGCGTTACCGAGAGAATGAACCGCACCATTGTGGAAAAACAAGGTGTTTGCTTTCACAAGTTAAATTGCCAAGATCCTTTTGGGGTGAGGCAATGAAGACAGCAGTTGACGTGATCAATTTGTCTCCTTCTTATCCTTTGAATGGTAATGTTCCAGAAAGAGTTTGGATCGGCAAAGATGTGTCTTATGAGCACTTGAGAGTGTTTGGTTGCCGAGCTTTTGTTCACATTCCAAAAGATGAGAGGTCCAAGCTGGATAGTAAGTCAAGACAATGTATTTTTGTTGGCTATGAGCGTGATGAATTTGGGTATAGATTGTGGGATCCGGTCGACAAGAAAGTCATTCGAAGCCGTGATGTTGTGTTTCTTGAAGACCAAACAATTGAAGACTTTGGCAAAGGTGATCAACCGGAGCAAAAAACTAGTGATCTTATTGACATAGATCCATCTCCTTCATCTTCAGTTGATGATGAAAATAGGGGAGATGTGCAGCCACCTATTGAAGATGTGTAGGATGATGCTAATCCTAATGAAGTTGAGCCAGAAATTAAGGAAGAGCATCCAACTCAAGAACTGCCACCACAACTTGAGTTGAGAAAATCTACAAGGGACCGACAACCTTCAAGAAAGTATCCTCCCAATGAATTTGTGTTGATTTCTGATCAAGGGGAGCCCGAGAGCTAGCAAGAAGCAATTGAGCATGCAAAGAAAGTTGATTGGAAAAAGGCAATGAAAGAGGAGATGAACTCCTTACTTGAAAATCACACCTATGATTTAATGAAGTTGCCTAAGGGGAGGAAAATTCTGAAAAATAAGTGGGTTTCAAATTGAAGAATGATAGCAAGAATCTGAGGTACAAAGCACGTCTTGTTGTGAAAGGCTTTGGGCAAAAGAAAGGCATTGACTTTGACGAGATTTTCTCGCCGGTTGTGAAGATGTCTTCTATTCGGGTTGTACTTGGCATGGCTGTAAGTATGAACCTTGAAGTTGAGCAACTTGATGTGAAGACCGCATTTCTTCATAGTGATCTTGAAGAAAAAATTTACATGAAGCAACCAGAAGGTTTTGTGAAAAAAGGGAAAGAGAAATTTGCTTGCAAATTGAAGAAAAGTTTGTATAGCCTCAAGCAAGCCCCACGGCAATAATACAAAAAAATTTGACTCTTTCATGATGAATAATAGTTTTTCTAAAACCACTTCGGACCATTGTGTGTTTGTGAAAAATTTCCCAAATGGTAAATTTATTATTCTTTTACTTTATGTTGATGACATGTTAATTGTGGGTCAAGATTCTACCATGATTAACAAATTGAAGTTAGAGTTGAGTAAATCTTTTGCTATGAAAGATTTGGGACCGACAAAGCAAATTCTTGGTATGAAAATTGTTCGTGATCGCAAAGATGGGCTGATTTGGTTGTCTCAAGAAAGTTACATTAAGAAAGTTTTTGAGAGGTTCAACATGAATAAAGCAAAGCCGGTTGGTTGTCCACTTATGGGTCACTTCAAACTTAGTTCGAATCAATGTCCTACAAGTAAGAAAGACAAAGAAGAGATATTGAAAATTCCTTATGCTTCAGCAGTTGGTTCTTTGATGTACGCCATAGTTTGTACAAGGCCGGATATTGCTCATGCCGTTGGTGTGGTGAGTCGTTTTCTCTCTAATCCGGGTATACATTGGGCAGCGGTAAAATGGATTTTAAGATATCTTCGAGGGACCTCGAAAGTGTGTTTGTGTTTTGGGGATGGTATACCGATGCTTGATGGGTTCATGAATTCTGACATGGCCGGTGATATTGATTCTAAGAAATCTACTTCGGGGTATTTGATGACATTTGCAGGGGGAGCTGTGGCATGGCAATCTAAATTACAAAAATGTGCTGCTCTCTCAACTACCGAAGCTGAATTTATTGCTATTACGGAAGCTTGCAAAGAAGAGTTATGGTTGAAGAAATTTTTGCAAGAGTTGGGTTTGAAGCAAGAAAAGTATGTGCTTTATTGTGATAGTCAAAGTGCTATTCTTTTGAGTAAAAATTTTACTTTTCATTCGAGATCAAAACACATTGATGTGAGGTACCATTGGATTCGTGATGCGTTAGATTCGAAATTGTTAAAACTTGAAAAAATTCACACAGATGATAATATTTCAGATATGTTGACAAAGACTTTGTCGAGAGACAGACAATTGAAGTGTCGAACTGTGGCGGGTACGGTTGATGTCTCCACCTAAGTCGATAGGGGGAGAATTGTTGGGGTATATCTCCTTATTGGAGTTTGAGACTCAATTGGTTTGTTAAAGAATTTTAATTTGGTTTGATTTAGGTATAATATATTTTTTTATATCTAATTTGTGGAGACCCAATTCAATTTGGTTACAACTAGGGTTTGATAAAAAGCCCAAGTTTACCATATATATTTTTGTTTCTTCCGAAGTGGCTGCCGATTAATATTTTTCGGTGAGATCGGTGAGATTGTGCTGGGTTTTTGTCAATTGGGGACTAAGATTGGTCATCAAGTCAATGCGTGGTTCTTAATTTATTGTTGCTTCTACTACCTTGGATTTGAAGCTAATTGGGGTTCGTTATTTTGGATCTTCTATAACTTTGGTTTTGAATATTTTTGGTTAATCTATTTGGTGAGGTCTTTCCTCTTGTTTATTTGTGATTATTTGGAATTCACCTAAGGGTGGTTTTGTGAGACCATTTGTGTTTCGTTTGTAATCGTTTGGAAACTCTTTGGTTGATAGTGGAATCAGATTTCGATCCCGTAGACGTACCTCACATTGAGGGAACCACGTAAAAATTCTTATGTTACTTTTGATTTAATTTTTCCGCATTAGTTTTTATTCCCATTGATTGATTTACTTGTGGGGATCACATATTTTCCCTAACATAAGGTCCCTCATCCCTCTCCAACTTTGTATAATAAGAGAGGTCCAAGATAATTTTTTTTATTAGCTAAGGTTTCTTAACATTTTCACAAAGAAAATTCGGCTAAGAAAAATTTTGGCCCTGACTCAGAGAAATTTCAATTTTCATTAGAGAAAAAATTTCTCTAGTATAATTACAAAGAAATTTTAAAATTTCTCCGTGAAAATTGAAATTTCTCTAAGTCGATTTGAAATTTCTTTGAGTCAGGCAAAATTTTTCTGAATCGAATTTTCTCTGTGAAAATGTTGAGGGATCTTAATTATTATGAAAATATTGTATATTTTTTATCTTATAAAATCTTAATATCAAGAACGTTAAAAAAATTTCAATAGTCTTTTATATTATTATTTTTTAATTTTCGTACTATTATTACTATGCATGACGCATGAGTTTCATTCCAAAAAATAATCAGTGTGTTTGGTTTTAATTTTCTGGAAATTGAGCTTTTTTTATTTTTCGTGTTTTTATTTTTTTATTTTTAGTGAATATTTTTAAAATTTTAAGTAATTTTTTACTTTTTAGATGCACACCTTACCTAGATGTATCTAAAAAGTAAAATATTTGTAAAAAATCAATAATACATAAGAATACAAAAATATACTGAATTCTCATATATAAAATTATATTTATATTTTTGGTATTTAGTAAATGTTTTAAAAAAAATTTCACAAATATTATAATTTTTAAGTGTATTTAGATTAGGTGTATTTGAAAATTTTTAAAATTACTTAGAATATAAAAAATATTCAGTAAAAAAAAACACAATTTTTTTTTTTATTTTAATTTTCTCAAAAATGAATCATGAAAACTAAAACCAAACCAGTTAAATAATGATTAGAGACTAGTCCGCGCCGAGAATAAGAGAGATAGGTGGTGGTAACACTTGGATAATGTTGTCTCAAAAATCAACATAAATGTGATTGCTCTATTTCAACTAATAAAAAAGGATAAATTATACTGACCCCTTTTAGGTTTGTTGATATTACAAAGAGTTCCTCTAAAGGTTTTAAAATTACACTAACCTCCCTCATCAGACTTTTTGACTTAACACTGTAAATAGAAATAATCATTTTACTAAATCACTTTTTAGTTCAAGCTTTACGAATTTATTCTTTATTACGTTGTTAGAGATTATATTTTGTTTGGTTTCTGAAACATGTTGAAAGTGATTTAGACAGATTGACTCATAGGACCTCGAAATTGATATTGTGATCTATAAAATTTTTGGTCATGATCTATCTTAGTGTATTTATTATTGGGAAAATAACCAATAAATTATATTTTGCTCTTACGAGTACTAATGAATCTTATCAAGTTTTAATATGGACAATTAAGTCCTATTTGTGATAAAAGATTTCCAAAAGATTCATTGCTCCATAATGGTGTGTTTTATCCCAATTTTACTCTTCCTATTTAATATGAACATTAATTATATAAATAATTTTAACTTAATTAAATTTTAAAATTTTAATTGTAAAAACTATTAATCTTATACTTATGATTTTGTTTATGAAAGATCATTTAATTTGAACAATTAAAAATAATTTAATTATAAAATTCATATAAATTAAAATTATTTATGAAATTTTTTGTTCTATTTTAATGAAAAAGATAAAATGAAAATAAAATATACTATTATGAACAATTGAATTTTTTTACATATAACAATTTGTAAAAAAAAAGAAAAGATTTATTTGTTAATATTGAAATATGATATCACTCAATAATAATTTTAAAACAAAATAGAACGTTTTGATAATTTTTCATTGAGATTTATGATATTTTTAATACAATATCATAAATTTTACAATTAAAAAATATTATTTTACTTAGATTAAAATATTTTCATATTAAATGAGGAATAAAATTGAGATAACATGTCCATTATGGAGTAATGAACTTTTTGAAAATATGCTACAAAAAAGAGAACTTAATTATCCATATTAACACTTTATAGGACTTTATAATAATCTTAAGAGTAAAATAGGACATATTGGTTATTTTTTCTTTATTATTTTATATGTGGGTATGCAACATGAAGGTATAAGGTATGTTTTAAGTTATTTAAATTCCTTAATGGGAGAGTTCAATGATTGATTTATTTAGGTCTGGTTCTCGCTCCTATCCTATTATGATTTACATATGCCTATATATATGTAAATTAAACGGTTGTCAGCCACATTGAAAGACAACGTAAAGAATAGGAGAATGAGGGGATGAGTCAGTCTTAGGATTTTCTAATTGTGAAATCCATTCCTCAATATCTCATGGTGATGGTGAGATTAAACAGTATGTATTTATATCTATTTTACTTATTTAGTTTAATCAAATTATTTTGATATTTTAATTTTTGATATATAGATCCTGAAAAGTGTTTTTTTTTGTAATTGCATGAGAAGGGAGGAACTTTAACCTTTTTATAGAGTGAAAAAGTGTTTCCTTTTGGAGTAGTGGTATTATTTCTTAGGAGTAAGATTTATTTTTTAAATTTAGTAATGTGATAATCTATTAAAATATAAAAGACAATTTTCTCTCTCTTTCATATATTTTTTAATAATAATCAATTAATTATCTATTTTACACATTATTAAGCTTTAAAAATAAATCTAAAAATTGCCTTTTATATCATTTTCTTTCGTTTCCTGTAATATTATTACTATCCATGATGCATGAGTTTCATCAAACCAGTGACTTGTCGGGATCGAGAATCCGAGATCATAATTGAGGGTTTCAAAAAAGGAAGGCTTCTCTACCGCTCAAATCAAATTGGATGATGTAACGGTGGTGCTACATGCACTAATTAGTATACTAATTAGTGTACTAACACTAGTTATGACATTATTATTGGCCTCACTCATTAATCACATTACAAATTTCAAAAATCTCTGAAATTATGCCACATCATCAATTGGTACACTAATTAGTATATCAATTGGTATATATAGCATTATTCATGATGTATTTGGAATTGGATGATGTAATTGGAACTTGGGGTCCTTGCTGGGCGTGTCCTGAATCGTTTTTGATGATCCGAACTGTTCATATTGTAAGGTTCGTCGAATAGATCATTCATGCAAAAAATCAAGTAAATTAAACATTTGTAGCCTCATAATAAGAGCACATTTGTTTTTAAAAAAACAAACAGTTAACATGATTTTAATAATTTTTTAAAAACAATTAGCACTTGATCATGGGGTTACAGATGTCCGATTAACTTTATTTTTTATATGAATGATATACTCAACAAACCTTACAATATGAACGGTTTGAATTATCAAAATACAGTAAAAAAATACCTCTACGAGACCTCACAACAGGGCTGTTGTGCCATGATTCATAGCAGCAACCCTCAGTCCGATGTAATTGGGCCTTCGTGGACCCACCATGGAGCTTGTATCGATTATCTAAACCATTCAATATGTAGAACTTGTCGAGTATTTCATCCCTGTAAAAAATCACGTTAATTGAATATCAGTAGCCACTTAATCATATCAATTTTGTGTCAATGCTAAATATGATTTGTAAAATAAATTGTTCACTCAAATGTGATTTGATCAAGTGGTTACTGATATCCAATCAATGTAATTTTTTAGAGGTATAAATTACTTGACATGTTTTAATCATTAAACAATTTGAATTATCAATATGATCAATTTCTTTGTATTTTAGAATTTTTCTAGTTTGAAATTAAGATTCTCAACTGGAGAGTACTGGTGCCCTTTGAAAAAATCTTTCCCATCATTCATTAACACTTGTCTCAAAAATCAATATAAATGCGATTGCTCCACATAACAACCAATAAAAACGAATAAACTACACTACCTCTGTTGAGGTTTGTTTAAATTATAGATACATCCCTCAAAGTTTCTAAAATTATATTGACCTCCTCTATTAGATTTTTTGACTTAACAATGTAAATGAAAATAATCATTTTACTAAATCACCGTTTAGTTCAAGCAACAAGAAATACAAAACATCTCATTGTATTTGGATTGCTGCATAATGGTCATTTATGTATAACGTAGCAAGGTAACGATACGGTTGAGTAGCTAAAGGGTTGGCCTAATGGTAAAGATTTGGGACCTGGGAGTGTACTCCCTCCAAGGTCTCAAATTCAAAATTTTCTAAGTGCAAACAATTTATTGAGGACAGTCCATATAGGACTTTGTTCTGACTTTAATTGGAACCCTCACAAGTGGACAATAGGATTGATTCCAAATTAGTCGGTCTAATGGGTTAGATATCAAGTTATTAAAAATAAGTTACGTGTATAGTGTGGAAATCTGTTCGGTATATGTAACAAGCTTGTTACATATTTTTTGGGTAATTTATCTTATTTTTGTGATAAATCTTACGTAAACTTCTAGCAGAGTTACGATTATTTGTGTTTAATTCATTTTTTAACCACAACTTGTCATAATTTCATCAGAAAAGTTGATCAACATTTATCAGAAAACGTACATAATATATACTAAAAAATACATAAAAAGGTACATAAAAACACCTCTTCATAAAAAAATGTGTACCAAAGAGATTCCCCTACATTGTATGTTTGATGTTGGGTTACTGCATAATGGTATATATGTATGAAAAATTCTAGGATCATTTATTCGTAAATCACTCTTTACTTGTATATGTTCCACTTAGTTTCAATTATTTTTTTATGTTCCAATAATTCTTAATTGGGGTTTTGAAATGGGGAGGGTTCTCTCTAGTCCAAATCGGATTAGAAGGTGTTATTGGGCCTCCACGGGCCCACCACAGAGCACGCATCGATGATCCAAACTGTTCAATGTATAAAACTTGTCGAGTACTTCATCTTTGCAAAAAATCATGTTCATCGGATATCGGTAGCCACTTGATCAGATCACTTTTGTGTCAAAGGTAAATATGGCTTTTAAAATTAATTATTAACCCAAATGTTAGTTGATCAAGTGGTTACCGATATCGGATCAATATGGTTTCTTACAGGGATGAAGTACTCGATAAGTTTTATGTATTGAACGATTTTGATTATCAATACAGGCTCTGTGGTGGGCCTACGGAAGAGCAACAAGACCTTCTCATTATGATTCCCAACTAGAGAGAACTAGTGCCCTTTTAAAAACTCTTTCCCACCATTCATTAACACTTGATTAAGATTGTCTCAAAAATCAATATAAATGGGATTGTTCTATTTTTCAACTAATAAAAAAGAGTAAATTACATTGGCCTCCTTTAAGGTTTGTTGAAATTACTGACACCTCCCTAAAAGTTTCTAAAATTATATTGACCTAATAGAATTTTTGACTTAACCCTGCAAATGAAAATATTCATTTTACTAAGTCACCCTTTAGTTCAAAAAACAAGAAATACAAAACATCTCATTGTATTTGGATTGCTGCATAATGGTCATTTATGTATAATGCGGCAAGGTAACGACATGGTTGGGCAGCTAAAAGGTTGGCCTAATGGTAAAAAATTGGGACCTGGGAGTGTATTCCCTCCAAAGTCTCAAGTTCGAAATTTTCTAAGTGCAAACAATTTCTTAAGGACAGTCCATATGGGACTTTATCCTGACTTTAATTGGAACTCGTACAAGGGGACAATGAGATTGATTCTCTAGATTAGTCGGTCCAATGGGTTAGATACCGAGTTATTAAAAAACAAAGTTATATGTACAATGTGGAAATATCTTCAGTATATGTAACAAGCTTGTAGCATATATATATATATATATATTTTCATAATTTATCCTATTTTTGTGATATATCTTACATAAACTTCTAGTAGAGTTATGATAATTTGTGGTTAATTCATTTTTTAACCACAAATTGTCATAATTCTATCAAAAAATGAAGTAACATTTATCACAAAAAAATACGTAACATATACTAAAACATACGTAAGAAGGTACATAGAGTACACCTCTTCATAAAAAAATCCGTACCAAATGGATTCCTTTACACTGTATGTCTGATGTTGGGTTACTGCATAATGGTATATATGTATGATAAATTCTGGGGATATGTATTCATAGATCGCTCTTCACCTACAATGTTCCACTTAGTTTAAATTATTTTATTGTGTTCCATTAAGTCTTAATTGGGGGTTTCAAAAATGGGGTGGCTTCTGCCAATCCAAATCAGATTGGAGGGTGTTATTTGGCCTTTGTGTCAATGCTAAATATGATTTTTAAAATAAATTGTTAACACAATTGTTTGTTGATCAAGTGGCTACCAATATCCGATCAATGTTGTTTTTTACAAGGATGAAGCACTCAACAAGTTTTACATATTCAACGGTTTGAATTATCAATGCGGGTTTTGTGGTGGGCCCACGGAAGCCCAACAGTACCTTCTAATTAGGATTCTCTAACTAAAGAGAACCAGTGCCCTTTGAAAAAATCTTTCCCACCATTTATTAATACTTGGTTTAGATAGTATCAAAAATCAACATAAATGAGATTGCTCTATTTTTTCAACTAATAAAAAAGAGTAAATTAAATTGACCTCCCTTGAGGTTTGTTGAAATTATTGACACCTCCTCTAAAGTTTCTCAAATTATATTGGCCTCCCCTATTATACTTTCTGACTTAAACCTGTAAATAAAAATAATCATTTTACTAAATCACCTTTTAGTTCAGGCAGCAAGAAATACAAAACATCTCATTGTATTTGGATTGCTGTATAATGGTCATTTCTGTATAATACAGCAAGGTAGCGACATGGTTGGGTAGCTAAAAGGTTGGCCTAATGGTAAAGATTTGGGACCTAAGAGTGTACTCCATCTAAGATCTCAATTTCAAAATCTTCTAAGTGCAAACAATTTCTGGAGGACAATCCATATGGACTTTGTCCTGACTTTAATTGGAACCCTCGCAAGTGGACGTTTGGATTAATTCTCCAAATTAGCCATTCCAACGGCTTGGATATAGAGTTATTAAAAAAAAAGTTATGTGTCTAGTGTGGAAATCGCTTCGGTATATGTAAAAAGTTTGTTACATATATTTTTTTTTTTGTTAATTTATCTTATTTTTGTGATAAATCTTACATAAACTTCTAGTAGAGTTATGATAATTTGTGGTTAATTCATTTTTTAGCACAAATTGTCATAATTTTATCTGAAAATTAAGTAACATTTATCACAAAAAATAAGTAACATATACTAAAAAATACGTAAGAAAGTACATATAGTATAACTCTTCATGAAAAATGCATACCAAAGGGATTCCCCTACACTGTATGTCTGATGTTGGGTTATTGCATAATGGTATATATCTATGAAAAATTCTAGGGGCATTTATTAATAGATTGCTCTTCACCTACATATGTTCCACTTATTTAATTTTTCTTTTTTCCTATTCCAATAAGTCTTAATTGGGGGTTATGAAAATGGGGTGGCTTCCCTGTAGTCCAAATTGGTTAAAGATTGTTATTAGGCCTCCATAGGCCCACCACGGAGCTCGCATCGACGATCCAAAGTTCAATGTATAGAGAACTTGTCGAGTAATTCATGCCTGCAAAAATCACGTTGATCGAATATTGGTAGACACTTGATCAGATTATTTTTGTGTCAACAGTAAATATGGCTTTTAAAATAAATTGTCAACACAAATGTTAGTTGATCAAATGACTACCGATGTTTGATCAATGTGGTTTTTCAGGGATGAAGTAATCAAAAAATTTTACACATTGAAGGGATTGTATTATCAATGCGGGCTCCGTGGTGGGCCCAAAGAAGCCCAACAATACCTTCTAATTAGGATTCCCAACTGGAGAGTACCAGTGCCCTTTGAAAAAATCTTTCCCATCATTCATTAACACTTGGTTAAGGTTATCTAAAAAATTAGCATAAATGCGATTGCTCTATTTTTCAACTAATAAAAAAGAATAAATTACATTGACCTCCCTTGAGGTGTGTTGAAATTATTCACACCACGCTTAAAGTTTCTAAAATTGTATTGACCTCCCCTATTAGACTTTTTGACTTAAACCTGTAAATGAAAATAATCATTATACTAAATCACCCTTTATGTAACACCCTCAAAAAAAGATATAAATCAATCATTCATAAGATCCATAAGCATAAAAGAAATATTATATTTTCATTCATCAGAGTCTTCTTTACAAAATGTATTACATGCATTACATTTTCATAAATGTTTATCTTGAAATTATAGAATATAGCTCTAACTAATAACAAGTAAAATAAATGCCCTACGGGCTTACAGCTTTCCAAGTTATCACTTGGTTACAACAAAAGAAGAGTCCTAACTCTTTTACATATAAAGCTCTCGGCTTGAATTTACATTAAACACAAAACAAAATATGCAAAATGGAGCCTTCAGCCCCTAAACCTCCCAAGTTATGTCCTTGGAGGCGGCATGTCACCTGTACCTGAAAATGGTTTCCCAAGTAGGGTGAGCCAAAGCCCAGTAGAGAAATACTAAACAATATATGAGAATTAACTAAAATATGAGCATCAGTTAAATGTGCAATATCCTTAACCAATGCATATCCTTTTCAAGGTCATTCAATATAGATAACCAATATCTTAATTCATTTCCATTCTTCCATTTCGGGTAAGTCAATTAGCCAAATTCGTTATTATCAAAGCAACCAATATGAGACTACAACTCAATGGTTCACAATTCAATGCATTCATCAATCTAACACTTCTATTTCTTGCCATTTTACGGAACTACGTCTGAGGGAACCGACACCCATAAATATATAAGATTTCGGGACTTTCACCCTAGACACTTCGGCCAACTTAATTATCAATGGAGTCCATCCCCTATCTCCTCCCAAACAATGATATATATACAATATATTTAAACATATTGTCATATACAATGACTAATCAAAACACGTATTCAATAGTTTAATCAAATCGTCATATTCAATGACATAATTCAATTGATTAGTTTCAATCCTCCTAATTCTCATCCAGTTTCTACAACAATCATAGCTATTCTCCACCGATAGCCCAAAACAGATATTTTTAAACAGATAAATAAATCTAACAACAGATAATTTATCAAATTCCCATAGGTGAATGATTTATCAAATCCAACTACATCCTTTATTTACACATCCTCCCAATTGCATCTTTCCCATACCAATTTCATTATTCAAACAAAATAATTATTTAATTCAAATTAGGGCAATCTTCCCCCTTTCACAAATATTACACCCAAGACCAAATTTCACCAATTATACCCAAGCAATATCATGTTCAAGACCTCTTATACACATATGGCACCAAATATATGGAAAACCCCTATTTCAAATAACAAAACCCTAACCTTAACTTCACCTAAATCTTCCCAAATCCCACCATTTATACAAAATGACAAATATCTAGGTTAAAACTCATATTAAAGTGTAGAATATCCCTACCCCAAATGTAGAGCTCGAAGAGGAAAAAGGAGAATCTCGAAAATGCCCAAAATAATGCTTTACTTGGATGGAATGGAAGCCCACAAGATGTTACACCTTTTTCTCAAAGGAAGTAGAGTAGAAACCCTTAGATTCAAAGGAGTTTGTAGAGAGAAGTTGGGTTTGTAGAGAGAGGGATAGCCGATCTAGGGTTTTGAGTGAAAAGAAGTGCAAAAAGTGATGAAAGACATCATTGCTGCGAACTGATATATGCGACCTTTGATCGAGCGAAGGAGTTGTCACTCGAGCGACTAGACACACAAAATACCTCGCTCGAGTGCAAGAAGTGTCGCTCGAGCGTAGAATGCGAAACTTCAGGTCTGCCATGGACGTAGACGCACGCTCGAGCACAAGAAGTCTCGCTAGAGCGAAGAGACAATTTCACAAGGCTCGGTCTAGCGCAAGAAGCCTCGCTCGAGCGACGCACTTTCACCTTCCCAGAAAAGCTGCGTTTGGGAGAAAAACCTGAAGACACTCATTTCTCGCTCAAGCGCAAGAAATCTCACTCGAGCGAAGAAGCAAACTATACAAGGCTCGCTCGAGCGCAAGAAGCCTCGCTCGAGCGAAGATGCCAAAATCTGGGCAACAACTATTTGTACCAATAGACAACCAACCTGTTCCAAACTTGCCCAACAAGTGCCAAAACTCAAATTCAAAGAATTAAAGGGAGAAAATAAGACATAGACAACAACATACAATCACGGAACCTGAGTCCGAAACACAATAAAGGTCAGGGTAAAACCGGGATCGCTATACTTTAGTTCAAGCAACAAGAAATACAAAACATTTCATTGTATTTGGATTGCTGCATAATGATCATTTATGTATAATGCAGCAAGGTAACGACACAGTTGGGTAGCTAAAGGGTTGGCCTAATGGTAAAGATATGGGACCTGAGAGTGTACTCCCTTTAAGGTCTCAGGTTCGAAATCTTCTAAGTGCAAACAATTTCTAGAGGACAATCCATATGGGACTTTGTCCTGACTTTAATTGGAACCCCCACAAGCGGACAATGGAATTGATTTTGTAATGGTCATTTGTATATAATGCAACAAGGTAACAACGCGGTTGGGTAGCGAAAGGGTTGGGCTAATGATAAAAATTTAGAACCTGAGAGTGTACTCCCTCTAAGGTCTCAAGTTTGAAATCTTCTAATGCAAACAATTTCTAGAGGACAATCCATATGGGACTTTATCCTGACTTTAATTGGAACCCCCACAAGTGGACAATGGCATTGATTCTCCAAATTAGTTTGCCTAATGGGTTGGATGGCGAGTTATTAAAAAAAATGGTTATGTGTATAGTGTGAAAATCTCTTTGGTATATGTAACAAGCTTGTTACATCTTTTTTTTTTTTTTGTTTTGTTTTGTTGTTGCTAATTTATCTTATTTTTGTGCTAAATCTTACATAGAATTCTACTAGAGGTTACGTTAATTTGTGGTTAATTAATTTTTTAACCACATATTGTCAAAATTCTATCAAAAAATTAAGTAACATTTATCATAAAAAATACGTGACATATACTAAAAAATATGTGAGAAGGTACATATAGTTCACCTCTTGATAAAAAATGTGTACCAAAGGGATTCTCGTACATTGTATGTCTGATGGTGGGTTACTACATAATGGTATATATGTTTGAAAAATTCTAGGAGCGTTTATTCATAAATCGCTCTTTACCTACATATGTTCCACTTAGTCTAAATTATTTTTTTATGTTCCAATAATTCTTAATTGGGGGTTTTTAAAATGGGGTGCCTTCTCTCTTGTCTAAATCGGATTTAAGGGTATTATCAGGCCTCTATAGGCCCACCATAGAGCACGCATCGATGATCCAAACTGTTCAATGTATAGAACTTGTCAAGTACTTCATCCCTACAAAAAATCACGTTCATCAGATAGTGGTAGCCACTTGATTAGATCACTTTTGTGTCAACGGTAAATATGACTTTTAAAAGAAATTTTTAACCCAAATGTTAGTTGATCAAGTGGCTACCGATATCGGATCAATGTGATTTTTTACAGGGATGAAGTACTCGACAAGTTTTATGCATTGAAAGTTTTGGATTATCAATGCGGGCTCCGTGGTGGGCCTACGTAAGAGCAACAGTAACTTCTAATTATCATTCCCAACTAGAGAGAACTAGTGCCCTCTGAAAAAATCTTTCCCACCATTTATTAACAATTGGTTAAGGTTGTCTAAAAAATCAACATAAATGGCAATCCTCTATTTTTCAACTAATATAAAAGAATAAATTACATTGACCTCCTTGAGGTTTGTTGAAATTACTAACACTTACTTTAAACTTTCTAAAATTATATTGACCTACCCTATTAGACTTTTTGACTTAACCCTGTAAATGAAAATAATCATGTTACTAAATCACCCTTTAGTTCAAGCAACAAGAAATACAAAACACCTCATTGTATTTGGATTGCTGCATAATGGTCATTTATGTATAATCCACCAAGGTAACAACACTGTTGGGTAGCTAAAGGATTGGCCTAATGGTAAAGATTTAGGACTTGAGAGTGTACTCCTCTAAAGTCCCAAGTTCGAAATCTTCAAAGTGCAAAAAATTTCTTGAGGATAATCCGTATGAAATTTTGTCCTGGCTTTAATTAGAACCCCACAAGTGAATAATAGGATTGATTCTCCAAATTAGTCAGTCCAATGGGTTGGATACCAAGTTATTAAAAAAAAAAAAAAAGTTGCGTGTACAGTGTGAAAACCTCTTCGGTATATGTAACAAGCTTGTTACATATTTGTTTTTGCAATTTATCTTATTTTTGTGATAAATCTTGCATAAACTTCTACTAGAGTTATGAATATTTGTGGTTAATTCATTTTTCAACCACAAATTGTCATAAATCTATTAGAAAATTAAGCAACATTTATCATAGAATATACGTAACATATACTAAAAAATACGTAAGAAGGTACATGTAGTACACCTCTTCATAAAAAATTGTGTACCAAACAGATTCCCCTTGCATAATGGTATATATGTATGAAAAATTCTAGGAGCATTTATTCATAAAAAACTCTTCAGTTACATATGTTCCATTTAGTTTAAATTATTTTTTTAAGTCTTCATTGGAGGTTTCAAAAATGGGGTGGCTTCTCTCTAATCCAAATTGGATTAGAGGGTGTTATTGGGCCTCTAGGGGCCCACCATGGAGTCTTCATCGATGATCCAAATTGTTCAATGTATAGAACTTGTCGAGTACTTCATCCCTGCAAACAATCACGTTCATCGGATATTGGTAGAAACTTGATCAGATCACTTTTGTGTCAACGGTAAATATGACTTTTAAAATAAATTATTAACACAAATATTAGTTGACCAAGTGTTTATCGATATCCGATCAATTTGATTTTTTACAATAATGAAGTACTCGACAAGTATAACACATTGAACGGTTTGGATTATCAATGTGAGCTCCGTGGTGGGCCCAGCCCAATAGTACCTCCCAATTAGGATTCCCAACTCGAGAGAACTAGTGCCCTTTGAGAAAATCTTTCCCACCATTCATTAACACTTGGTTAAGATTGTCTAAAAAATGAACATAAATGGGATTGTCCTATTTTTCAACTATTATAAAAGAATAAATTACATTGACCTCCCTTGAGGTCTGTTGAAATTATTGGCACACCCATTAAAGTTTCTAAAATTATATTGACCTATTAGACATTTTGACTTAAACCTATAAATGAAAATAATCATTTTACTAAATCACCCTTTAGTTCAAGCAACAAGAAATACAAAACATTTCATTGTATTTCGATTGTTGCATAATGGTTATTTATGCATAATGCAGCAAGGTAACGACACAGTTGGGTAGCTAAAGGGTTGGTCTAGTGGTAAAAATTTGGGACCTGAGAATGTACTTCCTGTAAAGTCTCAAGTTCGAAATCTTCTAAGTGCAAACAATTTCCTGAGGACAATCCATATGGAACTTTGTCCTCACTTTAATTGGAACCCTCGCAAGTGGACAATGGGATTGATTCTCTAAATTAGTCAGTCTAATGGGTTGCATATTGAGTTATTAAAAAAAAAAGTTATGCATATATATAGTGTGGAAATCTATTCGGTACATGTAACAAGTTTGTTACATATTTTTCTGCTAATTTATCTTATGTAAGAAGGTACATATAGTACACCTCCTAATAAAAAAATGTGTACCAAAGGGTTTCCCCTACACTGTGTGTTTGATGTTGGGTTACTGCATAATAGTCTATACGTATAAAAAATTCTAGGGGCATTTATTCATAAATCACTCGTCACCTACATATGTTCCATTTAGTTTAAATTAATTTTTTATGTTCCAATAAGTCCTAATTGGGGGTTTCAAAAATGAGGTGGCTTCTCTCTAGTCCAAATCGTATTAGAGGGTGTTATTGGGCCTCCATGAGCCCACCACGAAGCCTGCATCGAAGATCCAAACTATTCAATGTATAGAACTTGTCAAGTACTTCATATCGATCAGATATCAGTACCCCATTGATCAGATCATTTTTGTGTCAACGGTAAATATGATTTTTAAAATAAATTGTTAACACGAATGTTTGTTGGTCAAGTGGCTACCGATATCTGATCAATGTTGTTATTTATAGGGATGAAATACTCGACAAGTTTTACACATTGAACGGTTTGGATTATTAATGCCGGTTTCGTGGTGGGCCCATAGATGCCCAATAGTACCTTTCAATTAGGATTCCCAATTGGAAAGAACTAGTGCCCTTTGAAAAAATCTTTCCCACCATTCATTAACACTTGGTTAGGGTTGTCCCAAAAATGAACATAAATTAGATTGCTCTATTTTTCAACTAATGAAAAAGAATAAAATACATTGACCTTTCTTTAGGTTTGTTGAAATTACTAACACCTCCCTTAAAGTTTCTACAATTATATTAACCTCCCCTAATCATTTTACTAAATCACCTTTTAGTTCAAGCAACAAGAAATGCAAAACATCTCATTGTATTTGGATTGCTACATAATCGCCATTTATGTATAATGCAACAAGATAGCAAAATAGTTGGGTAGCTAAAGGGTTGGCCTACTGGTATAGATTTGGGACCTGATATTGTACTTCCTCTAAGGTCTTAAGCTGGAAAACTTCTAAGTGCAAACAATTTCTAGAGGACAATCCATATGCGAATTTGTCCTGACTTTAATTGGAACCCTCACAATTGGACAATGGGATTGATTATCAAAATTAGTCATTACAATGGGTTGGATACTGAGTTGTTAAAAAAAGAAAAACAATTGTAACGCCCTCAAAATAAAACCCATTATATATAAGATTAACATGCATTAATAATAGAAAAACATTATATTATTTAAATCATCAGAGTATTACGAAATAAAACATCAAAATAAATGCCCTACGGGCTTACATCTTGCCAAGCCAACACTTGGACACAATTTCATGAGTTCTAACTCAAAACAAATAAAGCCCTGGGCTTGAATGTTTACATAATTCAAATAAAACAACTAAAACAAATAAAACAAGTCTTCAAGTCCAAATCCTCACAAGCTAAGTCTTTGGAGGTAGTGAACCACCTGAACCTGAAAATGAAGTTCCCATATAGGGTGAGCCACAGCCCAGTAGAGAAATACTAAACCAAGCATAAGAATTAACTAAAGCAGTAGTAGCACCCGATACATGGTTAACACAAGATAATCAATTTACAATTCATCGACACAAACGCCTACGTTGTCTATGACACATGGTCTATGACACCTTTTTACTTTCCATTTATACAATCATGGCTCAGAACCTGGCCAAACAACTCAACAAGGATAACAAATCAGGTTAAACCTTTCTCATAACATAATAAACACACATGCTGGTGTTATACCAATCTCAATCAAATTCACTTCCTTACTTCCCAACTGATACACATGGTGGTGATGTATCATATCAACAACAAATAGAAATATTTCTATTATAATTAAGCACACACATAAGTGACGCTACTGGAGTCCATCCCCTATCTCCTCCCAACAAGTCCGGTTTAGAGGTCCATCCCCTATCTTCCCCTAAACCGTGGAGTTCATCCCCTATCTCCTCCAAAAACAAATGCATATGCAACATAATCAATACTTGCCATACACAACACATATTTAATACACGAATGTTCTGTATTAACTCAACAGTCAAACAATTGACTCAATTTCAGTTATACCTAAGCCGCATGCAAGGTCTACAACAATCAATGGCTATCCTCCACCGATAGCCCAAAACAATTATTTCTAAGCAAGAAATAACTATAACAATAAATGTAATTTCAATATTCTCAAAGGTAGTATTTAAACTACCAAATACATCATTAAACCACTAAATTCCCCAATCTCATGAATTTAACCCAATATCACAATCTTCCCTTAAATTAATTATATAAATTAATCTATGACAAAACTTTAAGGTTTCTCCCAAAATTACTAAACTACCCCCACATACCAAAATACCATCACTTAGGATTAAAGCGTATAAATGGAGTAGGAAATCCCTACCTCGAAGAAATAACTCAAAAAAAGAGAAGACGAAGATGATGCCCAAAACTCCAAAGTGCTCCAAACCAACAATTTCTCAGATTAAAATGTAGCCCTCACTCTCCTCTACCTTTTTAATGAAGGAACTAGGGTAGATACACACTCTAAATAGATCAATCCTAAGAGAGAAGATGAGTTGGGAGAGAGAGAACTCGTAATCTAGGGTTTTATAAACTGAAAGGGGCTGAAAAACTGTTTTAAAACGCTTAAACACGATTTTATACTCAGCCGCCGCTCGAGCGGACAAACTCCCGCTCGAGCGGACACTCACAGACTCCCGCTCGAGCGGACAATCCCACGCTCGAGCGGCGGATGCACACTCCCAGCATCTCGACAAACCAGGTCCCCGCTCGAGCGTCCAAATCCCCGCTCGAGCGTCACTCACACACTCCCGCTCGAGCGGTCCAACTCCCGCTCGAGCGTCCAACCCTGCACAAGAAATACTGGATGGGTGTTTTTCCCGCTCGAGCGCCAAAACCCCCGCTCGAGCGGACAAGCAACAACAAGTCCCCGCTCGAGCGTCAAACTCCCCGCTCGAGCGGACAAGCTAAAATCTGGGCAACTAGTTTTGGTTCCTAAGCTCAACCAACCTGTTCCAAACCCGCCCAACACATCCTATAACTCCAAATAAGAAAATATAGGACGACAACAACCATTACACAAAGATAGAATCTACGGACCCTAAGTCCGGATACAAACATCGAATGGGAAAAGACCGGGGTCGCTATAACAATTACGCATGTAGTGTGGAAATCACTTCGGTAAATGTAACAAGCTTGTTACATCTTTTTTTTTTTTTTTTTTTTTTTTTTTTTTTTTTGTGATAAATCTTACATAAACTTCTAGTAGAGTTATGATAATTTGTGGTTAATTCATTTTTTAACCTCAAATTGTCATAATTCTATCTGAACATTATATAACATTTATCACAAAAAATACGTAACATATACTAAAAAATACAGAAGAAGGTACATACAGTACACCTCTTCATAAAAAATGTGTACCAAAGAGATTACCCTACACGGTATGTCTGATGTTGGGTTATTGCATAATGGTATATATGTGTGAAAAATTCTAGGGGCATTTATTCATAAATCGCTCTTCACCTATATATGTTACACTTAGTTTAAATCATTTGCTTATGCTCCAATAAGTTTTATGAGTGACTTTTTTACCAAAATACCCCTAATAATAATTGGGGGTTTTAAAAATGGGGTGGTTTCTCTCCAGTCCAAATCAGATTAGAGGGTGTTATTGGGCCTCCATGGGCACATGACGGAGCCCGCATCGATGATCCAAACCATTTAGTGTGTATAACTTATTGAGTATTTCATTCTTGCAAAAAATCACGTTGATCGAATATTGTAGCCACTTGATAAGATCACTTTTGTGTTAACGATAAATATGACTTTTAGAATAAATCGTTAACATAAATGTGAGTTGATCAAGTGGCTCCAGACATCCGATCAATGTGACATTTTACAAGGTGAAGTACTCAATAATTTTTACACATTGAATGGTTTAGATTATCAATGCGGACTCCATGGTGGGCCCATGGAAGCCCAACAGTACCTTCCAATTAGGATTTCCAACTGGAGAGAACTAGTGGCCTTTAAAAAAATCCTTTCCACTATTCATTAACACTTGGTTAAGGTTGTCTTAAAAATCAACATAAGTGTGATTGCTCTATTTTTCAACTAATAAAAAAGAGTAAATTACATTTACCTCCCATTGATTTTTGTTGAAATTACTGAAACCTCCTTTAAATTTTCTAAAAGCGTATTGACCTCCCCTATTAGACTTTTTGACTTAACATTGTAAATGAAAATAATCATTTCACTAAATCTCTCTTTAGTTCAAGCAACAAGAAATACAAAACATCTCATTGTATTTGGATTGCAACATAATGGTCATTTATGTATAATGCAGCAAGGTAACGATATGGTTCGGTAACTAAAGGGTTGGCCTAATGGTAAAGATTTGGAACCTGAGAGTGTACTCTCTCCAAGGTCTCAAGTTCGAATTCTTCTAAGTGTAAACAATTTATTGAGCACAATCCATATCGGACTTTGTTTTGGCTTTAATTAGAACCCCGCAAGTGGGCAGTGGGATTGATTCCTAGCTTAGTCGGTCCAATGGGTTGGATACCAAGTTAATTGAAAAAAAAATAAGTTATGTGTATAGTGTGGAAATCTGTTAGGTATATGTGGCAAGCTTGTTACATATTTTTTTTTGGTAATTTATCTTATTTTTGTGATAAATCTTACATGAACTGCTAGTAGAGTTATGATGACTTGTGATTTATTTATTTTTTAACCACAAATTATCATAATTCTATAAGGAATTTAAGTAACATTTATCACAAAAAATACGTAACATATACTAAAAAATATGTAAGAAGGTACATATAATACACCTCTTCATAAAAAATATGTTCCAAAGGGATTCCCCTACATTGTATGTCTGATGTTGGGTTACTGCATAATGGTATATATGTATGAAAAACCTAGAGTATATTCCTTTCGAGGTTTCAAGTTTGAAACATTCTATGTGCAAACAATTTCTTAAGGACAATTTATATGAGATTTTGTCTTGACTTCAATTGGAACCCCTGTAAGTAAACGATGGGATTGATCTCCTAGATTAGTCAATTCAATGGGTTAGATACTAAATTATTAAAAAAAATAAAAATAAAATTATGTGTACAATGTGGAAATCCCTTCGGTATATGTAACAAGCTTGTTACATATTTTTTTTTGGTAATTTATCTTATTTTTGGGATAAATCTTACTGTTGAGGGAGAAATTTTGAGTGTTTTTGCATTTTCATCTATTCATATTTCCATCTCATGCTTCAAGATAATCTTAGTCATTTGCATATTAGAGCATGCATTTTTCTAACTATTTTCTTCTATTTTGGAATGCCTCGGTTGAGTACTAGGTGAGCTTTTTCGTTTTAGCATATTGCATGTATGTTTGTGTTGCCATATCAAGCATATTCCATGAGGCTAAGTGATTATTTGATATACCTCTTGAATGCCGGTGGATTAAGGTTGTTTTGCTTAAATTGGGATGATTTGATCAATATACATATGAGTTCGTTTTTTCAAGTGACACATATTCAAAACACTTTTCAAACAAACATAAAATCAAAGCATTCCAAAATGAGCGAAATAGTCTATACTTGTGTGCCTCACATAGTAATGTTAGCATAATAACTAGAACAAAAGCATCTACTGTACATAAGAATCACATCATGATTAGTAGAGGCCGATCTTTGATCGGGTGAGTGGGGTGGTCAATTTATGACCTGTCCCTCTCATACCTTAGTTCCCGACCCGAGACACTTTGGTTATGATGGACAAGTGGCCTTTGGCATGAGTTACGGGTTTTCTAAATTTCTCTAAAATATTTAGGTGGCGACTCTGAAATCTGGCAATGCAGTCCATTTTTGGCATCTCCAATGATAAATGGATTTTCTAAAGATTCGCCGGAGTTGGACTTATTTGTGTTTATCTGTTTCACGTTGCACTCGTGAAACCAGATTCAGAACCATGGGGTTTAGTCTCCTCGGATACAATTAGCCCTATAGTTCGGACTCTTGTGGTTCTGAATCTAGTTTTACGAGTGCAACGTGAAATAGATAAACACAAATAAGTCAAACTCTGGCAAATCTTTAGAAAATCCATTTATCATCAGAGATGCCAAAAATGGACTGCATTGCTAGATTTCAGAGTCACCACCTAGATATTTTTGAGAAATTCAGGAAACCTGTGACTCGTGACAAAGGCACCTTGTTCGTCATAACCAAAGTGTCTCAGCTTGGGAACTTAGGTATGAGAGGGAAAGGTCATGAATTGATCACCCTACTAACCCGATCAAAGATCAGCTTGTACTAATCATGATGTGATTCTTATGTATAGTATATGCTCTTGTTCCGGTTGTTAAGCTAACATTACTATGTGAGGCACACAAGTATAGACTAAGTCACTCGTTTTGGAATGTTTTGATTTCATGCTTGTTTGAAAAGAGTTTTGAATATGCACTATTTGAAAAGGCGAGCTCATATATACATTAATCCAACGCATCCCAATTCAAGCAAATTAGCCTTCATCCACAGGCATTCAAGAGGTGTGTCAAATAAACACTTAGCCTCATGGTAATATGCTTGATATAGCAACACAAACATACATGCAATATGCTAAAGCGAAAACGCTCACCTAGTACTCAACCGAGGCAAGCCAAAATAGAAGAAAATAGTTAGAAAAATGCATGCTCTAATATGCAAATGACTAATGCAACACATGCAAAATGCAACTATCGGATTCAACTTCTTCACATGACATATGGCGCAACTCAAAACATGCGATAGTGCACATATTCAAGTAAGTAGAAGATGACAACAATGTTAGAATGATGAACCGAATCCTATGTATGCAAAAATGGATATTTACACATGATAATGATATGAAACTAAAATATGATATTACATGCCACCATCATAAGCGAGTAAATAAAAGGGAGAAAGAATGAGAGTTGGAAGACATACACAATATTACAAGTTTGCCCTCATACAAGAGGGTCCGACTGTCCGAGTTTAAACTAATTATTACAACACCAAATTAACGAATTTAACTAGCTATTACAAATAAGTAACTTTAACTAGCTATTACAATTTCGAACAAATCTAATTAATTTAAACATACTACTATCAAAGCATTAATTTTAAAGGGACCATGGGAAATGAAGCATCGCACGCGCACAAATGAGAACGTCCTCCCGGAAACCTCTCTATTTTGCTGCCATAGTTTGTTCTGTTTGCAGTCAGAAAATTATTCTGGTTTTGCCTCAGCTTCTACCTTGTTCTGCCATGAAAATGACACTGCTTGCACAAAATAGGGTGGCCGACCGGCCTTGGAAAGTGGTTGGCCGGATGGAAGGGTGGCCGGCCGGCCACTATTTTGAGGTTTTGCCTTGCTGCCATAGAAATGAAACAGAGCAAAAACAGAGTGTTTCCAGGAGATGTTTGTCCTTTCTACCTCTCCCTATCATGGAACTGATCAATGGAGGAGTAGACTCGATTCAGAAACCATCAATTGTCGCAAAGTTGTTGCATGATGATCGATGAACTGATAGGAAAAAGGCTTCATAAATGGAAATTAAAGACCAACAAAACCATCCCCCTGTCATGGAGTTATCTCAAGGGAAGTGGTAGACATTGCTTCTTGAATCATGAACATCACTAAAAAGTATGTAATGACTCGGGGATAGGTTCAATATAACGTTCGATTGAACCAAAACCAATTTTATTACTCTTGTTTACCGCTTTAGTCTAATTTTAACCTCTTTTACATTACCTTGTCATTCTTTATTCATTTTTGTCCAAAAGTGATAACTACGTCCACTAATGAAGAGAAGTGTTAAACGAGAAGTTGTGCTTAGTATGAGAGAGATGTAATGCCCTGGTAATGAACCTTCGAAGAGGTTAAACCATTAAGCATGGAAGGTCCCTTTCTCATTCCTTAAACAACAACCAAGTGCTTGAGACATCTCTTAAACAAAGAAAACCAAGAAAGGAGGGAGGTTGCAGAGATGATTATTACAAGTGTGAGTACATGTATGAAAATTATGGAATAAGAGCTATCAACTCAAATAGATTGGGGTTTAAGGCCTAAACCACCAAACCTATGAGGACTTACAACAATACAAGCATAATATTCAAAGCATAAACTAAGTAAACACACTAATACAGCCCCAAAATTAATAAAAACAGTGCTAAAATTATCTTGGAAAGCTAGAAAAAGTGAGTAAAAATGGGAGAGAATTAAAGCTAGTAGGCAAGCCAAAAGAAGGGTGGCTAACCACTCCACCTTTTGGACTTCAATCACATGTTTTAGCCTCTGCAAATAGTTCAAAAAAATTCCAAAAACAGCTCAAAAATAGTGGCTAAAATCAGAGAAATAAATGGGAAGAACAAGGATATGAGCTATGGGATAAGGTTCAAGCAAGGGTGGTTAACCCCTGCACCTTTTGTAGCTTTTAAATCACAAGTTTTAGCCGACAAAAACAGTCCAAAAATAGTGTAAAAACAGCAAGAAAGGAGAAGGAAAGAGTAGTGTAAAGATGGCAAAAGTTATATCTCTTGAAGAGATGATGTTCTTGATTAAGAAAACTTGATTGAAAGCACCCTCAAGCCTCTAAAATGGAGTTGAAATCTCAGCAAAAGAGTCAAGTTCTAAGCTCCAATGGTGTATCTAACTTGTATCTATATTTGGGAGGGTAGAGAATATTTTTGGTTTTTTTTTTCAAAAGCTCTTGGAAATTGATTTTGCAACAACCTTAAAACTAAACGGAAGGCCCTCTATTTATAGAAAATGAGCTTCTCCAGTCAAAAATATCAAGAAAAAGACAGCTGGTAGTTGAAAAATATCTTCCTGCACCAAATATGGCCAGCCGTCCACTTTAATTGGCCAGATTTCTCATCAATTGGCCGGCTAGCCACTTTAATTGGCTGGCCAGCTACTTGCAAAAAAAAAAAAAAAAAAAAAAAAAAACTGTTTTCAAGTATGACTTCAAATGGGCATATCTCCCTTATCCAAACTCGATTTTAGGTGATTCTTTAGTCTAAATTGAAGCCCCAGAAGTCTACTTTCCAATGGTGGTGTTCTCATATATAAATTCTAAGTGTACAAAGAGATATTCCTAATTTAGTGAAGGCTGCTCATTTCTTTCTTCATAGTTTGATGCTCAACCTTTTCCCCAACTAGTTTTCTTCCATCCACTCCTATTTCCTTCAACTTCAAACCTATAAATAAGATGTTTTAAAGATTTTTCAAAGAGTTTACCTCCCTTCCATTTGTTTACACTTTGTCCTCACACAGTTTACTAAAAAGTGCAACATTTTAATCAAAATGTGAGCCTCGGAATATCGTAGAAACATTTGAAAAAATATTTTGAAAAGAGGGTTTTAAGGTCTAAAATAGTTTGGCCAAAATGGGGTGTAAGGTTTGGGATTAGTGCTCGAAACCAAATTCTTTTTTTAAAGATCTGAATGATTTGCATAATGTAACTTTCATCACGAGTGCTCGAAATGAAGTGCCCAAGTCTTAAGGGTGGTCAAAAATGGGGTGTCTACATTTGCCCATCTTTGACAGAGCTCGAATAGTCATGAAATGACGTGAGTGAATGTCAAAGCCCGAAGACTACCCATCTTGACGAGGCCGTAAGACTTGGGCAAACAAACAAAATACAGATGCAGTTGGTTGAACCTAAGGGTTGCCTACTTATCCTTTGCAAGGAATTAAACCAGCGTAGTTCAGGGGTAGGATGCAAATGAAACACAATGTAACAAAATAATCAAATCACAAGCAATACCTACCACACGAATATCATAATGGAATAGAGATACAAATCAAACTACGTTTAACACAGAAAAGGTGCCGAAACCCTCAGACCACAATTCTTACAGAATAAGTGCGTACAAATGCAGAGCTATGTTTTTCGCAAAAAGAGTACAAGTGATTGGGTGGTATGATATAAGTGAGGAATGAACTGCTGGGGAAATATATACTGGTAAATAAAATGCAATGGGATGATAATGATCCTAAATGCGTTTACGCAAAAAAGATGGATGCAACAAGATAGGGTATGATGCAATGGATACAATGGATGCAATGAATAAAATGGATTAGGGGGAGCAGGCCAAACAACGTTTTACCTAGAAAAGGCGTGGACACAAAACAAACCACGTCTAACACAGAAAAGGTGCCGAAACCCTCAGACCACAATTCTTGCAAAATAGGCGTGTACACATGCAGAGCTATGTTTTAACGCGGGAAAGGTATGAGCACATGCCAAACTAAGCTTAACATGGAAAGGATGCAAGCAATGAAAATGTATGATGTAATGGATATAATGGATAATATAGTAGATGCATGCGATAGATGTTATATGCAATGTGATAGATATGATGATATAGGGGATAGGAAGCAGCGCTTTTGAAAGTACCTTATAGGGGCAATTGGCAAGGTCTCACCTTATGCTGCTGGGATTTTCCTCTTCTTCTTGGCTTTAAGACTTCTTCTTGCATCTTGCGCTTCCAAACCACAGGTACTACTTTTTCACTGGCCATGTTTGTAACTTTTGCTATTCTCCAATAGGATGACAGACTAGGTTGGTTTAGTATCTAGAATTGAGGCGCATACAAGCTACCTCAACCTATGGGGCTGCCATACAGATTTCAAGCAGAGGATACACCCCTAGGTATTCAAACCAGACTTTAGTCTCAAAAATTCCAAACCTTTGCGTTTTAGGCCTCGGCCATTTGAACCCTAGGTTCCACCGTCTCAGTTGATCTCCTGGAACTCACTTCAAACACAGTTAGGTGGCTATACTAGATCGCTGAAGTTGTTCGGGCATGACAAACACCAAAGGAATTTGCATTTTTAGAGGATTTAAGGTCTTCTAGACCCTATGAGAGCACAAGATAGTGCGGGTGAGGTGTACAAAACAATGCGAGGTGGGTGTACCCAAAAAACAGTGCTATGTAGGTGCACAAAACAGTGCGATGCGTGTGCACAACATAGTGCTATGTGAGTGAACAAGACAGTGCTATGTAGTTGAATGCACAAAATAATGCTATGTGGGTGCACAAAACAGTGCGATGCAGGTGAATGCACAAAATAGTGCTATGTAGGTACACAAGACAGTGCGATAAAGATGCACAGAATAGTGCGATGTAGGGTGACTGCAAAATAGTGCGATGTGTGAATGCACAAAACAGTGCTGTGTGTAGGTTCAATGCACAAAACAATGCGATATGGGTGCATAAAATAGTGCTATATGGAAGTGAATGCACAATAAAGTGTTGTGTAGGTGGAATGCATAAAATAGTGCGATATGGGTGCATAAAATAGTGCTATATTGGGGTGAATGCACAAAACAGTGCTGTGTAGGTACACAAAATAGTGCGATGCAGGTGAATGCATAAAACAATGCTATGTAGGTGAATGCACAAAAGGGTGTTATGTGGGTGCACAAGACAGTGAGATGCAGGTGCACAAGACAGTGTGATGCGGGTTGAATGCACAAAACAGTGCCATGCACCTTATGGGATGAGTATAAGGCAACTTGCCACAACTTATTGAAATGTAATTAAAAAACACTACAGAAGGTAACTCAACGAAACTCTGTTTAAGTACAGAACAAAGTCAACAACAAGAGCAACCAATCACACAGTTCAAATCAAACAGAGTGTATGAGCATGCATGCATAATCCAAAGCACATGTATTAATCAGAGGGAAGATGACAATCCCAAGAGAGTTTTGAAATGGCCAGGAGACAACTTTTGAAAGCTGAATCATATCAGAATCATCATGGGGGTGAACTTACCTTAATCCAGGGGAAAGTGCCCAACAAATAGCTTTGAGCAGACTGAGAGAAAGGCTGGGTTTATGCCCCTTGTTCAATTGATGGCCCGATTAGATGTATTGAAAATTGCCCCTAGTGTCCAGTCACTGGCCACCCCCCCCCTTTTTTTTTTAATATTATGCAAGCACATGTGATGGGGATCATCAGATCCTAGAACGGTTGCCAACCAATTAGACTCGTGCTTCTCTTCTATTCTAGCCTATTGAGAACTTACTCCAGTCCCCTCCAAAGCAGTGACAGATTCCTCATATACACTTTGCAATGATTCATGAATGCGATGCCCTTGTATGGGCACTCTCAGTTTGTTTATGAATTCCACACATGGACTCGTTTTTGAGTTTGGAGTTAACACTTGTGTATGGAATTTTAACCATGCACTCTATTGAAGTTGAGCAACAGACTCACTAGGGTGACTCGATGAAGAGCGTTTTTTGAGCGACAGACATGCTATGGTGACTCGATAAAGAGCATAGACCGAGACAAACACCAGGCATGACACAACTGAATTCACAACTGACCCAAAAGCAGAAAAAGACTCAAAGTGATTGATTATTCATAGTGCCCCTAGTATTACTTAGGCTCCCTTTACAACTCAATTTCGATTTCTGATATATATATATATATATTTTGTTCAAGTTAGAGATTCGATTGATAAGTTGAAGTATTGAAAATTGATCCACTTGTTGATTCAAGCTAGCTATTTCTTACCCAACGCAAGTATATGCACAGCAGTAGGTGTAGCTCATGGATTGATGCGAAGCTAACAATGTGAATTGATCAAGATGATTGGGTCGAGATGAATAAGATGGATATGGCTGAGACCGAACTTCAGGATGAAGTTGCCTACGTATACCAAGAATGGGAATCAGGTCAACGTAGTTCATGGCTGAGGTTCACTCGGGAGTTGACACTCTCCTTTTGCACTCTAACTTTTGCCAAAGTCACCCTTTCGGGGTTTTCAACCTTGCGAGCTTTATTTGTTTGATTTCTCATTTTTCATACTCTAACTTTTTCCTAGGTCGCCCTTTCGGGTTTTCGGCCTAACGAGCCTCTCAAGGATAGTGTTACAACATTTGTGGTGAATTTGATCAATACTCATCCTTGCCTTGAATTGGAATTGTCTTCACCTTGATTTGAGCTTCGTTCTCCATTCCTTATGCATGTCTTCTTCTTTTCTTTTGCTCTATTTTGAAAGTTGGTTCTTCTCACAATGTGGTACTTCCTCGCACTGGCCTTTCCGAATTCAGACAAAAGTTCATTTCCTCATAGTTGTTTGGATTTCATTCCAATAAATACCCCTGGCTTGATGGTTGACTTCTTTTCCCTTTTCTTTTTCTTTTCTCTTTTCTTTTCTTTTCCTTTCTTCTTTTTTTTTTTTCTTTCTTTTGCTTTCTTCTCTTTTTTTCTTTTGGTTTCTTTTATCCATTTCTTTTTGAAGTAATGAAAACACTAGGGGGAGAAATTCTATGATGGCGAGGTCTGAAAGTTGTCTTGTGCTTGCCAAAATGATTGTCTAAAGCTGAAGAGTATCCCCAGGACAATGTAGAATACCACGCACAATTTTGAATCTATCTTCGCAAGTTTTGTAGAAGAAACAGCTGAAGAAGTAGCTTAAACTTTTGAGATCATAAAGGACTTTGTACCGATAAGTCAAAATCCACTCAAACCATTTGGGGGATCATTCTCAACACTTGAGCTTATTAACAGAATCTCATTCAAAAAACAAATTCAAAGCTTTTTTTATTTTTTAAAAGGTCACACATGCATTACTGTAGGCACAACAAAATGATCAGAAATTTGACTCTCGCTTTCTTATTTAGAAAAACGGAGACCTGAGGGTATACGAGAGAAACTAAAGGGAAAAGACTCAATTGACGCAACAACGCAAGAAAAGACAAAGAAAATAAAACTCACAACTCAACTATTTACAGGACACAACTCAAAACAAATTTAGTACTCTTGAGACAAAAGGGGGTTTCACTCTTTAAGTCCATCTGCAGAATTCAAAAAACCTTTAAGTAGCCCATGGGAGGGTCCAAACTTGCCTTCAATTTAACAATACTAACATCCACACCTCGTAGGATTGATTTCAGACTTTCAAACTGAATTTCACAGATTGAGGTTCACAATTATCTTGGTTGTCCCCATACATCTCTTTGATCGAAACAACTTCTTTTCTACACCATGCCTCTAGTTCAGAAGGTCCTTCCCAAGTGCTTTTGACAATTTCCCTAGCTGAGACTGAGGTTCATCATTCTAACCATCATTGCCGTTAAGGGAGCCCACTGCTTCATCAAGCTTGAACTCACCAAGATTGAGTAAACTTTCCATCGCTCCAAAGATTTTGTTCCTTTTCCTCAGATTGGAATCGAAAGATTTAGGAATGAACACAATGGGTTTGGGCTCATTGGCGGGTATGATGTGTTGGCTAGGGTCAAGGTTGGTTGTTGGCAAGCCATGGATGGGATTTATGTTATGGAGTGGCAATCTATTGCGGTCAAGGAGAGGGTTATTGACAACTTTGGGATTTTTAGGTGGGGTGACAACCTTAGTGTCAATCAAGTCTTGAATTTCATGGCGAAGGTGAAAGCAACGGTCAGTATGATGACCGTACTGCTGATGGAATGTGCAATATTGGGTAGGGTCATGTCTAGGTGGGAGAGAGTTGGGGAGAGGTCGAGGATCGAGAGGTTTGAGAACCCTTTCTCCATCAGTGCTTTCAATGCACATGTTGGGCTCATATGGAGATGGGCGAAGGTTCGTTTTTGGGAGGAGGAAGCATCAAGTTTAGAAACATTGGCAAATGAGTTGGTGGGTGTTGGCTGGGTATTTATGGGCTTAGGACTGGACTTAGGATGGGCGTTTTTGGTAAAAACATCTCGCCTCTTTGTTCGACCTTCCCTTGTTTGCCAACCCGTGATTCAAAGTACCCTTAATCTGGCTTTTCACATTGAATTCATCCATAGTAACCCCACTTGAGCATTGGTGTGTTGAGCGACGAAAGTTTTATCCATAACTCTTTCAACAATTGCAAGGACTTGCCATTTGTTCAAGCCTTTAGTCCTTAGAGCTTCGACAACCCATTGGAGATGTGCACAAGGACCAATAGTCACCCTAGACTCATTCTTGCTACTTGCTTCGGCCTTATTTGCTTTTGATTGGCCCATTCCACTTTTAGCTTGTCCGAAGATTGGAGAATTCTTTGGTACAAAATCCTCAGTATGAGGTGTGGTAAAGGACGAGGTCAGAACCCCAAAGGTTAAATCTGCCATCATTCCTTGAAGGTTTTCAATCGTTCCCAGCATTTCAGTAGTAGTAGGTTCGGCCATTTGGTGCCTTTGGTGCATCCGAATTGGATTGGGTGTATCCATCATGCACAAATCGGTGTCTTCGAAAATGAACACCTCTAGCCTGGGGAAATGGGATGGAGTGATATATATACTGGGTCGGAGGTATGAGGTAGTGTATGGATGAGGTTAAGGTAAGGAGAAGGTACTTGGTCTTGAATGGGAAGTGGGTTGGTGGTAACATTGGGTTCTTGAGGTGGAGCTATCATCTAGTTGTCGATGAGATTCTGAACCTCATGACAAAGGTGGTAGCAACGATCGGTGCCATGACCGCGCTGCTGATGGTACGCATAATATTATGTCTAGCAGGGAGTGGGCAGGAAGAGGTTGGGGATCAAGGGATTTGAGATACCCTCTTTCCATCAGGACTTTTAGTGCGCTGGTTAGGATCATATAGAGGGGAGTGAAAGTTTGGCCTTGAGCTTGGGTTGGATTGGCTGTTTGTGGGTTGGTATTGGCAAAGGGGTCGGCAATCTTGGAATCGATGGCGGTGGTATTGATTTCAGTGGGTTTGGGAATAGTGCTACTGCTAGCATTGGTACTCTTGGAAAACACCCTCCTTGTTGGTTCGCTTGTTCTAGGAATAATCCCTTTGTTAAATGCACTCTCAATCTGAATCCCTAACTGATGCAAATTTTTGAAAATGAACAATGGAGCGACTAATAACTTTTGTAACATATCAGGCTCAAGGTTCTGCACCACTATTCGCACTTAGTCCCTCTTAGAAGGTCGATTGATCATTTGTGTTGCCTTTGCTCTCCACCTTGCAACAAATTCCACAAATAGTTCTTTAGGATTTTGGTGGGTTGCTTCAAGCTCTTAGGTGGTCATTTCAATTTGGGTATTGTAAGAATACTGATTGACAAATGCCTCAGCCAAATCTTCCTAGTGCTACTTCACTTTATCCTCCAACTTGGCATACCAAGTGGCTGCTATACCCAATAGGGTTCTTGCTTACAGAGAAAGTTTCTAAGGTTTAGTCAGACCCATTGGTTTCAGAACGTCTGAGAAAAGCATGATATTACCATAGGATCTCTAGACCCATCGAAACGGTCAATGGGTGGCATTTTGAATATATCTGGGAGCCTTATGGCAGCCTCGGTGTACCCATCCTCAATGTCGGGAATGAAGTTAATTCCCTGTGCCTTGTTGAAAAACTTCTCAAGGTTAGTAATTTTTAACAAGGTCGGGTCGAGATCTTTAATATCAAGGGGAAAAAGCCCCTCATTAGGCTGCACCAGGGGTCTGAAAACTCAAGCTTGAGCCAACCCTTCTCAAGGATTTGGACCTTGCAAATCTTCAGCTGGCAGAGGTGGGTCAAAGTTCGGCTGGGGGCCCGGGACTAGATGTGTGGTAGATGCCCCAGATGGGCGTTGCATTTCAGTAATGGTCTCATCTTGCATGACAATTCTCTGGTTTAGGGCCGCTATCATGGCCACAATTTCTTCTGGACTCTGAGCCATCACAGGTCTGCTGAGTTGGCAATTGGGGAAATGGATGGGTGTAAGCTGAGAGCTGACTAACAAGGATTTCGAACTAGTTACACTTGATGTATTTGGATTGGATTAGTCTAGACGGGTTTGACTGGATTGGGTTTTTTAGAATGGTTCTTTTAGCATTGGATGAATCTTTTCTTTTGGGGATCAGATAGACTGGCCTTTGCTGGGTATTTATTTATTTATTTATTTTTAGGATTGGATGGACTGGACCTTCACTGAGTTGGGTACGGTTCTTTCTTTGTCTTAGACAAACCTAGCATTAAAAACAAATGCCCCATCAAAACAAAATCAGTACTCTTGAGACAAAAGGGGTTTTCACTCCCCAAGTCCATCTTCAGCATACAAAAAGAAACTTCAAGTAGCCCACAGGAGGGTCCAAACCTGCCTTCAGTTCAGTAGTATGAACATTCACACCCAATCGGATTGATTTCAGACTTTCAAATTGAGTCTCCAAGGGTTGTGTTTCCAACATGGCAGAGCCCACGATCGGCTAGCCTTTTAACAAGCTTTTTAGGCAAGCCTCTGGCAAGCCGTCTAGGAATAGTAGATGGAAAACACAGTGACTTAAAGTAACAATGCAAATGCAATGCAAAGAACATATATATGTAGATAAAATTTCACATCATGAAGTTCAAGTCAAGTTTTCTAAATCCCCATCAGAGTCGCCAGAAACTTTGGCTTGCTTTTCGTGCTCCTCAGTGGGGTTTAGTCTCCTCAGATATGATAGCCTACAGTTCTGACTCCTATGGTTCTGAATCTAGTTTCACAAGTGCAATATGAAATGGATAAAACATGAATGAGTCCAAATTCGACAAATCTTTAGAAAATCCATTTTAATCATTAAAGATGCCAGAAATGGAATGCATTGCCAGATTTCAGAGTCGCTACCTAAATATTTTTGAGAAATTTAGGAAACCCATGGCTCGTGCCAAATGCCACTTGTCTGTCATAACCAAAGTGTCTCGGCTCGGGAACTTAGGTATGAGAGGGAAAGGTCACTGAATTGAGCACCCCACTCACCCGATCAAAGATCGCCCTCGATTAATCATGATGTAATTTTTATGTACATCATATGCTTTTGTTCCGATTATTAATGCTAACTTGCTATGTGAGGCACAAAAGTGTAGACACTCCATTTTCGACGGCCCTTACGACTTGGATATCGTTGCAGGTACACCCGATGATGAGTCTGTTTGCTCGCCAAGAGCTCGAAGTCCTCAGTGGAATGCCACAAATTTGAGCCTTTCAAACGCTGTATCCTTGTTGCCTCGTTTTTGGACCATGCCTTGGTCTTTCCAGCCTGCAACCTCTGGTGGCCTGCCGGCCATCACTTTTGGGCTACCGATCACTGACGTGGCTTGCCGGCCACCAGTGTTTTCTTCTGATATTTTATGCCACTGTGCCAGTGTAGACACCCCATTTTGACCGGCCCTAAGACTTGGGCATGTTATTTTGACCACCCTCACCAAAAAAATCAAATTGAAATTTTAATCCCAAACCTCACCTATTTTGGCCAAATTAGTTTATATCATATAGTTTATTATTTTGTAGTATTTTATAATTTTATATGTTTTTATATAATTTGATGTGTGTGTATATATTTTGAGGTGTGTATTTTAGAAATAAAAATAACAAAAAAAAAAAAAAAAAAAGAAAAATAGAAAATAAAATAAAAAAAAGAAAAAAAAGGAAAAGAAGAAAAATAGTGGTAATTTTAAACAAAAGAAAAAAAGAAAAGAAAGAAGACAAACAGGTGGAGAAGATCATTTTTAAAAGAGAAGTGAGTGGATGGGATGAGCTGTCGGGGAGAACATTTCAAAAAAGAGGAGAGAGTAGGTGAAGAAAATTGAAAAAAAGAGGAGAGCAGTGGAGTGGGTGATATAAAAAAAAAGAAAGAAAATCATATAAGAGGGCTGGTGGACTAGTGGTGAATAAAATAAGGGGGGAGATGAAAGACAGCATGTTTGGGTTTTGAGCTGAAAAGATATCAACAGAAAATGGACGGTCTCTCTCTCTCTCTAAGAAAAATGTAAGGACACACAACCCATTTTGGAGGAGAGGCCATAGACACCCAGGATCACCATCAAGACAGACCCACGGATCACCCACATGCACGGGGATGATACATATACACCACGGAGCACTCTCCTTTCATACACACACAGTTGAGATACATTCACACAGATGCATGCATATTGAGTTTCACACACCCAGATGACACAATAGTCAGCAAACCCATACACGGGTGGAGGAGAGAAACGAAAGAGGAGACACGGCAGCAAGCTCACGGACTGATACACCACAAACACAGAGCATACACGGGTTGAGGGGAGGCACCACCCACACAGCCATAGACACACACCCACGGAGGGAGACCCATCACCACCATCTTCAAAACACAGCACACGGTTAGAGAGAGAGGGGGAGAGGCCATGAACACAGCACACTCAGCACAACACCCAGTGCACAACACACACACTCGGCACTCACAGACTCACCTACACACGCATAACACACACTGCAACACACACATGTTAACACACCCACACACTACCCATGCACACGGACAGCACACACGGTTAGGGAAGGAGATACACACAGAGATACAACATTCATTCATGGCAATAGCAGAGGGGAATCTCCCATAACAATGGCGAGCCCATTCTTGACCAACTTCATCTCCCTTTTCCTTCTCTTCACTCACATGGGTTGCTTCATCTTCTCACACCCACTACCAGCACCACCACTGCTTTCCAGCCGTGACTGAGCACTGTCCAGCATAACCACAACGACAGACCAACCTCTTCTCTCCTCTCTCGGCTGCAGCAGCAGCACTATATAGTATTGATGCGAATGTGAGGAGGAAACTTTCAAAGTTGGGTTATAAGCAAATAGCAGTGGCGATTTTCCTAAAAACAAAGTTCTTTTTCTCTTCATCATTTCTTCAGGAAAACTTCAATTGTGATCTCTTCTCAATTCATGAGAATCGTACAGAATCGGGTTGTGCCTGTTTTGAAGAACCTGAATCGGTTTTGGACTTGATAGTGGCAATCAGCTCAGATGGTGGTCCTAATGAAGGTCTACAGAGTATTGATTATGGACATGTTTTGGAAAGACTCAAGTGTGGAGCAATCTATTAGGGAATTTTATGCAGTGTCGATTGAGATTTTCTTCAATCAAAGCAGCTTCATGAAATGGTGGGCAGATTATGAGAATATTACAGGTGGGGTCCTTCATAGAAGATGCTTAACGTGGGTTTACATGGCTGAGGTGTTTAAGATACATGGATCTTTTTTAGTTGACAAATGGCTGAGGGTTTACTTTATTTATTTTTATTTTGAGTGTTGTGAGGTTTTATTTTTTTTATTTTCCCCTCCTCTCTCTCATTCGTTTGATATGTAATAATCTTGTGTTGTAATAATCCCCCACCCCGCTTCTTTCTATCCATTCTTTATCGCTTTCCCTAACTGTGTGTATGTATATATCTTGACATGTCATGCATATCCCTGCTTTACATCCATGATCCATGCATAAGATTTGGCTAAATTTGCATCTTTATGCTTCAATTGATTATCCCATGATTCTGCGTGCTATCGATGTTTTGAGATGATTCACATGCCATATTCTAGAAGCCAAATCTTTAGTGCATCTCATGAGTGAATTGCATTAGGATCTGTATATAAGATCATGCATATTTTACTAACTTTTGTTTTGTAGTGTTCGAGGGACGTCGGTCAATCTGTGAGTTTTTATGCTTTAGCATCTCATTTGTGTGTGATTTTCTTATTATGTTTAGCATCCTACCATGTGGCTATTTGCTTAAGTGATAACTGTTTGAATGCCTGTGGATGAAGGCTTGTTGTTTGAATTGGAATATTCAATAATGTACGTTTTAAGCCCACTTTAGTGGCAAATTCACAAACTTTAAGCCCACTTTGTCAAGTGGCAAATTCAAACCCTTTTCAAAAACAACATGAAGTTGAATTGTTCCAATTTGAGCAAACTAGTCTATACTTGTATGCTTCACATAGTAAATTTTAGGATTTATAATAATCAGAACATAACATATAAAGAAAATAAAAGTCATATCATGGTTTAGTAGAGGCCGATCTTTTGATCGGGTGAGCGGGGGTGCTCATTATTGACCTTCCCCTCTCATACCTAAGGTTCCGAGCCAAGCATCCTTGGTTACGACGAACAGTGGCCTTGGCACGAGTCATGGGTTTCCTAATTTCCCAAAATATTAGGTGGCGACTCTGAGTTCTGATGACGCAGTCCATTTTTGACAAAATTGCAATAAAATGGATTTTCAATAAAAGTTGCCAAATCTGGACTCTCATCTACGTTTCACATTGCACTCGTGAAACTTGAGATCAAAGAGATCTCGGGAGTCCGAACTGTTTAACGCGCGCGGGTACCCCCCGGGCATGTTACAGTTTCTGGCGACTCTGCTGGGGATTTATGAAACCTTGACTCGAACTCCATGATATGACTTTTATTTTCAATTATATGTTTATTGCATTGCATGCATTGGTGCACTTAAAGTTCCTGTGTTGCCCAGATACTGGTGGGCACAGGCAAGCTTTTTGTGACACTACACCTATCTTTACGATACTTTAGAGGCCTTGTGTTGTAACCTTTTGAGATTTGTCAAAAGGGTAGCTTGCTATAGCCTGCTCTAGCTTTGCTATCTAAGGTTCTCAGACTCCGAAGAGAGGCTATTTGACTCTTCTGATTTCCTGGGATCTTTATTGGTTATGACCCAAAGGACTCTTTGGTAACGTCACCTTGACTTCAACCCTTAGAGTAGAGCTAACCTTGTACATATAGTGAGCCATAGTACCTTCCAAATTAGGACAGGATGCTTTCCCATTGCTAGGATGTATGATACCACTTGTCTGAATAGTGAAACCCTAGATCATTTCAAGCTAGGACAGGATAACCCTACCCTCCATAGGGGTGTTTGTTCTCTTTCCTGCTTGTATGTGCAATGTATTGGATCTATACAGGGGTTCTCAAATTCGAATGAGTGGTTCAGGTTGTTCAGTTTAGCACTTACTTCAATAACATAATTAAAATTCATTTTGTTCTCTCTGTATTGGGGAGTGACCACCTGTTGATTACACGAGCTTTATTTTGAATGTTGTGGCTGGCCCACATTGTGGCAATTTGAGAATGGTTTTATTCTGAGTTCTGAATTGAGTATTGAGTCTAAGTTTGATTCCACCAAGTTTGTAGAGTTGGGATCAGACTCGAGTCATTCTAGTGAGTCAGAGTCTGTTGATTTCGAGAGTGCTAACCTAGACATTTCTGTCTGTCTAGGTCTTCTTTGTCATTTTCTTTTGAGTCTGTGTCATTGCTGAGTCATAGTCTCTTTTCAAAAAAAAAAACAAAAAAAAAAAAAAAAATGCCATAGAGTCTGCCTACTTTTTGTGCCTTTAAATCATTGCATTGACCAAAGTTTTTCAAAACTTTTTCCAAAACTCTGATAAAAACGAAGAGGAAGAATTTCCTCGGGATTTGCAAATTTTGATCAACTGAGAGGAAGAGAGGTGTGCTAAGCCTTTGATGAATAAAATCATTTTTGTTAATGTGGGTACTGAGAAGATCCTGGCTTGGTCCAAATTGGTTCTATCTTGTCTTCGTAAGAGTACGAGTGATTAGTCACTTTGTGAAAAGATTTCAAAACTGTTTTTGGCGTGTCCTACGAAACATGCCTGGAATTATTATACAGCATAGGATCCCTCTTGACTCGTGGTCCGACCTCCTTCGCTCCTTAGCTTTCAAACCTTGATCATCAAAGTGTAAGGCTTGCATAGCCGAATTGGAAATAGCCCTTGAACTAGGGGCATGATGTGATTCAAATGGAGGCAGCCCTTCAACTAGGGGCAATAAGGTCGAATATGATTTAGATTGGAAATAGCCCTTGAACTAGGGGCAATGATGTGATCCAGATTGGAAACAGACCTTGAACTCAGGGCAGAGAATGTGATTTCGATTTGAAACGCCCTTGAACTAGGGGCAAAAGTGTGAGGCTTGCATAGCTGAAATGGAGGCAGCCCTTGAACTAGGGGCAATAAAGTACCATCCTTGAGAGGCTCGCTGGGCCGAAAACCCGGAAGGGCGACCCAAGCAAAAGTTAGAGCATAAAAAAAAAGGGAAAATAAAAAGAAAAATGAAAAGCTCGCAAGGTTGAAAACCCGAAAGGGCGGCTTTGGCAAAAGTTAGAGCGTAAAAGGAGAGTGTCAATACCCGAGAGAACCTTAGCCAAAACTATGTAGGGCCTGTGATTCAGATTGGAAACAACCCTTGAACTAGGGGCAAGAAGGTCGGATGTGATTTAGATTTGAAGCAGCCCTTGAACTAGGGGCAAAAGGTTGGATGTGATCAAAGAGTTAAAACTGAATCGTTTCCCAATGAAGACCGCCCAAAAAGGCCAAACCCAGAATTTGAGAGAATGAATTTTATTATTGAAGGACAGTCGAGTTCCTATCCACTACACCACACTAGGGGCAAATTCGACCCAATTAGCCTAGTCCCTACATCATCATATCTACTGGTCAAGTGTAGCAGTCGTTCTTATAGATGGCCTAGAGATTTCACCCCAATCAACATGGACAAGTTAAATGAAGTAACCCTTGAGAGGCTCGCTGGGCGAAAACCCGGAAGGGCGACCCAGGCAAAAGTTAGAGCAGAAAAACAAAAAATTAAAAAAAATGATGAAAAAATGAAATGAAACAAAAAAAAATGAAATGAAAAAATGAAAAAATGAAAAGCTCGCAAGGTTGAAAACCCGAAAGGGCGGCTTTGGCAAAAGTTAGAGCACAAAAGGAGAGTGTCAATACCCGAGTGAACCTTAGCCCGAACTACGATGGCCTGATTCCTATCTTTGGGATACGTAGGTAGCTTCATCTCGAAGTTCGGCCCCAATAATTTTTCAACTCATTCATTTTGTCCATGTTTGATTGGTGTATCTAGTCGACTTGGTTGTCCTACCGTGTTTGATTGGTGTATTTCATTCTGTCAGTTCAGTTGGTTCGATCAACTTGGTTTGGTTCGTTCGGTTCGGTTTGGTTCGGTTCGGTTCGACGGTTCGGTCCAGCTTACTTGCTTCATTCGGTTCGGTTTGGCTCGGTTCGGTTGGCTTGGTTCAGATATCACCTTTGATTATCTGGCTTGGGACTATGCACCCCAATAGTTGATTCCATATTAGTTGAGTAGTGACCATTTGCAAAAAGATTTTGATTAATTTGAATGAAGCTGACTAATTTTTCTCGAAAATTGTTCCATTTTTGCAAAACTTGGACCATTCTTTGGATTTGAAAAGGGAAAATTTTCAGTGCTCACAGTTTAGCTTACATGATTTGAAACAGAAAATGGAATAAGTATGCTAATCTAACTCTCATGTTGATCAAAACATTTTTACAAAAAAATCAAGAAAAAAATCAAGGCAATGAATTAGGGGCATAGTTGAGTTAGTGATTCTGTCTTCTCCACCACTCGAGTCAACTCTTCAGTATATATAAGTGTGTATTCATATCAGTCAAGGTATTCATACCAGTCAGTGTATATAAGTGTGTATTCATACCAGTCAGTATATTTATACCAGTCGGTGTATTTATACTAGTCAGTGTATATAAGTGTGTTTGGATCGTTTTGCTTCGTTCTTCTTTCGTTAAGTCATTTTTATTCAGGTCAGTATAGAATCAATGTTCAATTCATAGTTCAAAATTCAATCACTCTCAAATTCAATCAAACAAAAATGTTTTCAAGTTCAAAGTGATATGCCAGTCACGCCATTGATGAGCAAAAAAGAAACTGATTTTATTGAAGTCAGGGAGGACATCCCCGATTACAGAGACCACAAAACAAAAAAAAAAAAAAAAAAAAAAAAAAAAAGAAAAGAGAGAAAACAGCAAGCCCAGAAAAGATATATCCGTATATATTTGTGTATATATCCGTATATGTTTGTGTATATGTCTGTATATGTCTGTCATATATACCTGTATATATACTGTATATGTCTATGTCTGTGTATAGGTCTGTTATTTGTCTGTATATTGCCGTATTCATATGTATTTTGTTTACATGGTATATATATACGGTATTTGGTTCGAACATACAATTCATTCTTTCATTTTGTACATCTATCGCACAATAATCTCACTTCGTGCACCTACCACTCAAATTTCAATTTCAATTCCATCGCACTGTCTTGTGCATCAAATTCAATCGTCCTGCCTTGGGCACCGCACTGTTTTGTGCATCAATCGCCCTGCTTTGGGCACCGCACTACTTTGTGCACCGCACTACTTTGTGCATCAATTTCAATCGCCCTGCCTTGGGCACCACACTACTTTGTGCATCAATTTCAATCGCCCTGCTTGGGCACCGCACTGCTTTGTGCATCAATTTCAATCGCCCTGCTTTGGGCACCACTACTTTGTGCATCAATCGCCCTGCTTTGGGCACCGCACTGCTTTGTGCATCAATCGCCCTGCTTGGGCACCGCACTGCTTTGTGCATCAATCGCCCTGCTTGGGCACCGCACTGCTTTGTGGCATCAAATTCAATCGCCCTGCTTTGGGCACCGCCCTGCTTTGGCATCAAATTCAATCGCCCTGCTTTGGGCACCGCACTGCTTTGTGCATCAATTTCCATCGCCCTACTTTGGGCACCGCACTGCTTTGTGCATCAATTTCAATCGCGCTATCTTGCGCATCGCACCATCTTGTACACTCTTTCCGGTCTAGGAGACCTTAAATCCTCTGAAGGTGCAAGTCCTTTGGTGTTTGTCGTGCCCAAACGACTTTCCGGTCTAGGAGACCTTAAATCCTCTGAAGGTGCAAGTCCTTTGGTGTTTGTCGTGCCCAAACGACTTTCTGGTCTAGGAGACCATAAATCCTCTAAAGGTGCAATTCCTTTGGTGTTTGTCGTGCCCGAACGACTTCAATCGGTCTGGAATAGTCACCTGACTGTGTTTGTAATGAGTTCCTAGGAGATCAACTAAGACGGTGGAAACTAGAGTTCGAATGGCGATGCCTAGAACGCAAAAGGTTTGGGATTTCCGAGACTAAAGTCTGGTTTAAATACCCAGGGGTGTATCCCCGGCTTGAAATCTGTATGGCAGCCCCATAGGTTGAGATAGCTTGTATGCGCCTCAACTCTGGAGACTGAACCAACCTGGTCTGTCACCCTGTTGGAGAATAGGGAAAGTTGCAAACATAGCCAGCATTCCATGACATTGTATTGCATTGCACAAATCATGAATTACCACCCCGGCTTCGCGTAGCGTGTAAGTCCACTTGCCAACTCGGCTTCGCGTAGCGTGTAAGTCCACTTGCCAGCTCGGCTTCGCGGAAGCGTATAAGTCCAATCGTTAAACCGGCTTCGCGTAAGCGTATAAGTCCACTCGTTAAACCGGCTTCGCGTAAGCGTATAAGTCCACTCGTTAAACCGGCTTCGCGTAAGCGTATAAGTCCACTCGTTAAACCGGCTTCGCGTAGCGTATAAGTCCACTCGTTAAACCGGCTTCGCGTAAGCGTATAAATCCACTCGTTAAACCGGCTTCGCGTAAGCGTATAAGTTCACTCGTTAAACCGGCTTCGTGTAAGCGTATAAGTCACACTCGTTAAACCGGCTTCGCGTAAGCGTATAAGTCCACTCGTTAAACCGGCTTCGCGTAAGCATAAGTCCACTCGTTAAAAACCGGCTTCGCGTAGCGTATAAGTCCACTCGTTAAACCGGCTTCGCTAGCGTATAAGTCCACTCGTTACCGGCTTCGCGTAAGCGTATAAGTCCACTCGTTAAACCGGCTTCGCGTAGCGTATAGTCCACTCGTTAAACCGGCTTCGCGTAAGCGTATAAGTCCACTCGTTAAACCGGCTTCGTGTAAGCGTATAAGTCCACTCGTTAAACCGGCTTCGCGTAAGCGTATAAGTCCACTCTTTAAATCGGCTTCGCGTAAGCGTATAAGTCCACTCGTTAAATCGGCTTTGCGTAAGCGTATAAGTCCACTCGTTAAATCGGCTTCGCGTAGCGTATAAGTCCAATCGTTAAACCGGCTTCGCGTAGCGTGTAAGTCCACTTGCCAACTCGGCTTCGCGTAGCGTGTAAGTCCACTTGCCAACCCCGTCTCTCGCGTAAGCGTATAAGTCCAATCTCAAAATCGGTTAAAACAGCAGGTGCGCCTGTCTGTTTACCGCCCCTTCTCCTCTCGCGTGAGACGCGTTAAGTTTTGTTGATGTCACTCGGTTAAAAACAGCAGGTGCGCCTGTCTGTTTACACCACCCATTCTCCTCTCGCGTGAGACGCGTTAGGATGTTGATTTCTCTTGGTTGAGGTCTTCCCTCTCTTGCATAAATCATGAATTTTCAAACAAACCGGCTTCGTAAGTCCAACTTTCAAACTGCATTTTGTGTATATCATTTGCATTCTGCCCCTAAACTACGCTGGTTTGATTCCTCGCAAAGGGATACGTAGGCAACCTTCGGGTTCAACCACATGCATTGCATTTTGTGTGATTACCCAAGTCTTACGGGCCTTGTCAAAAGGGTCGTCTTCTGGCTTTGACATTCACTCACGTCACTTCATGACTTCGAGCTTTGTCAAAGAGGGGCAACTGTAGACACCCCATTTTGACCGGCCCTAAGACTTGGGCATGTTATTTTGACCACCCTCACCAAAAAATCAAATTGAAATTTTTAATCCCAAACCTCACCTATTTTGGCCAAATTAGTTTATCTATAGTTTATTATTTTGTAGTATTTTATAATTTTATATGTTTTTTTTTGATGTGTGTGTATATATTTTGAGGTGGTGTATTTTAGAAATAAAAATAACAAAAACAAACAAAAAAAAAAAAATAGAAAATAAAATAAAAAAAAGAAAAAAAAAGGAAAAGAAGAAAATAGTGGGGTAATTTTAAACAAAGAAAAAAAAGAAAAGAAGACAAACAGGTGGAGAAGATCATTTTTAAAAAGAGAAGTGAGTGGATGGGAGATGAGCTGTCGGGGAGAACATTTTCAAAAAAGAGGAGAGAGTAGGTGAAGAAAATTGAAAAAAGAGGAGAGCAGGTGGAGTGGGTGATATAAAAAAGAAAAGAAAATCAATATAAGAGGGCTGGTGGACTAGTGGGTGAATAAAATAAGGGGGGAGATGAAAGACAGCATGTTTGGGTTTTGAGCTGAAAAGATATCAACAGAAAATGGACGGTCTCTCTCTCTCTCTCTAAGAAAAATGTAAGGACACACACCCATTTTGGAGGAGAGGCCATAGACACCCAGGATCACCATCAAGACAGACCCACGATCACCCACATGCACGGGGATGATACACATACACACGGAGCACTCTCCTCTCATACACACACAGTTGAGATACTTCACACAGATGCATGCATATTGAGTTTCACACACCCAGGTGACACAACAGTCAGCAAACCCATACACGGTGGAGGAGAGAAACGAAAGAGGAGACATGGCAGCAAGCTCACGGACTGATACACCAAACACACAGCACACACGGGTTGAGGGGAGGCACCACCCACACAGGCCATAGACACACACCCACGGGAGGGAGACCCATCACCACCATCTTCAAACACAGCACACGGTTAGAGAGAGAGGGGGAGAGGCCATGAACACAACACACTCACCACACACCCAGTGCACAACACACACACTCGGCACTCACAGACTCACCTACACACGCATAACACACACTGCAACACACACATGTTAACACACCCACACTACCCATGCACACGGACAGCACACACGGGTTAGGGAAGGAGATACACACAGAGATACAACATTCATTCATGGCAATAGCAGAGGGGAATCTCCCATAACAATGGCGAGCCCATTCTTGACCAACTTCATCTCCCTTTTCCTTCTCTTCACTCACATGGGTTGCTTCATCTTCTCACCCACTACCAGCACCACCACTGCTTCCAGCCGTGACTGAGCACTGCCCAGCAAACCACACCGACAGACCAACCTCTTCTCTCCTCTCTCGGGCTGCAGCAGCACTATATAGTATTGATGCGAATGTGAGGAGGAAACTTTCAAAGTTGGGTTATAAGCAAATAGCAGTGGTGATTTTCCCAAAAACAAAGTTCTTTTTCTCTTCATCATTTTCTTCAGGAAAACTTCAAGTTGTGATCTCTCCTCAATTCATGAGAATTGTACAGAATCGGGTTGTGCCTGTTTTGAAGAACCTGAATCGGTTTTGGACTTGATAGTGGCAATCAGCTCAGATGGTGGTCCTAATGAAGGTCTACAGAGTATTGATTATGGACATGTTTTGGAAAGACTCAAGTGTGGAGCAATCTATCAGGGAATTTTATGCAGTGTCGATTGAGATTTTCTTCAATCAAAGCAGCTTCATGAAATGGTGGGCAGATTATGAGAATATTACAGGTGGGGTCCTTCATAGAAGATGCTTAACGTGGGTTTACATGGCTGAGGTGTTCAAGATACAAGGATCTTTTTTAGTTGACAAATGGCTGAGGGTTTACTTTATTTATTTTTATTTTGAGTGTTGTGAGATTTTATTTTCTTTTATTATTCCCCTCTCTCTCTCTCTCGTTTGAATATGTAATAATCTTTGTGTTGTAATAATCCCCCAACCCGCTTCTTTCTATCCCATTCGTTTATCGCTTTCCCTAACTGTGTGTATGTATATATCTTGACATGTCATGCATATCCCTGCTTTACATTCATGATCCATGCATAAGATTTGGCTAAATTTGCATCTTTATGCTTCAATTGATTATCCCATGATTCTGCGTGCTATCGAATGTTTTGAGATGATTCACATGCCATATTCTAGAAGCCAAATCTTTAGTGCATCTCATGAGTGAATTGCATTAGGATCCTGTATATAAGATCATGCATACTTTACTAACTTTTGTTTTGTAGTTGTTCGAGGGACGTCGGTCAATCTGTGAGTTTTTATGCTTTAGCATCTCATTTGTGTGTGATTTTCTTATTATGTTTAGCATCCTACCATGTGGCTATTTGCTTAAGTGATATAACTGTATGAATGCCTGTGGATGAAGGCTTGTTGTTTGAATTGGAATAATTCAATAAATGTACGTTTTAAGCCCACTTTACAGTGGCAAATTCACAAACTTTAAGCCCACTTTGTCAAGTGGCAAATTTAAACCCTTTTCAAAAAACAAACATGAAGTTGAATTGTTCCAATTTGAGCAAACTAGTCTATACTTGTATGCTTTACATAGTAAATTTTAGGATTTATTAACTAATCAGAACATGAACATATAAAGAAAATAAAAGTCATATCATGGTTTAGTAGAGGCCGATCTTTTGATCGGGTGAGTGGGGGTGCTCATTATTGACCTTCCCCTCTCATACCTAAGGTTCCGAGCCAAGCATCCTTGGTTACGACGAACAGTGGCCTTGGCGCCGAGTCATGGGTTTCCTAATTTCCCAAAATATTAGGTGGCGACTCTGAGATTTGATGACGCAGTCCATTTTTGACAAAATTGTAATAAAATGGATTTTCAATAAAAGTTGCCAAATCTGGACTCTCATCTACGTTTCACATTGCACTCGTGAAACTTGAGATCAAAGAGATCTCGGGAGTCCGAACTGTTTAACGCGCGCGGGTACCCCCCCGGGCATGTTACAGCCAGCTGTTTGCATAGATGCTTACATCTATCCACATGTGTAGGGTTGGTGTCACACCCCAAACTCGCCCCTAAAAGTTTGGGCATGACCAATTTCGAAACGACATAAAACTCGATAAGTATAACATATGGGGCCTGTACGGAAGCAATTAGCAATATAAAACAACATCCATTGAGTTAACACTTATATGCCAGGATCATAAATATGCCATGAAACAGTCCAACGTATGATAAACATGCACATAAGAGACAGTTATGTACATACACACATATATATACAGATCCAGCCCCGCAACTGGGGGTATAGCAAAATTATCGTAATAGAAGTTATACATGCTTGATAACATTTGACAAAAGCCCAGTGGACAACACTAAAAGCTATGCAAGACCTCCACAAAATGATTAAGCTTCATCTAGCTGCTTGGTCACAGAGGGGTCTGTAGACACCCCATTTTTGACCGCCCTTAAGACTTGGGCATTACTGATGGTTTGCTTGGTGTTGAGAGATGTGCAGGGCATAGGTTCAGTTTCTTCGGCAAGAAGAGAGGCAAATCTTTCCAAACACTTTGTTTAAGGGTTTGGAGTTGAAGAAAAGAGAAAAGAGAGGAGAAAGCTGGTCTGGGAGAAGTTCGCCATGAATCCGGGTAGGAGAGAATCGAGCAGCCCTCGCTGAATCGGGCTTATTCAATTGCATACTTGGAGTTAAGCTATGAGGCCACCATCGTTGGAAAGAAGACTTCCGGGGCTTCACTTTGTACTCAAGAATCTCCTAGAGCCAAGTCCGGGTGGAGGAAATATGATTGGTTGAAGCTGGGCATCATCCCGGTTGGATCGAGTCTGCGCGACTTCACGGAAAAGGGCATAACTTTTTGCATAGGAGGAATTTTAATGCAAGGTTTGCGCCATTGGAAAGCTAACTTCCGGGGCTTCGATTTGCATACCCACCGGCCATGTTTTGACCAAGGAATCATCCATCGGCACTCTATTTAGCCGACCGGCAGAAAATAGTGCCGACCGGCACTTTATTTTGGCCGACGATCAAATTGCCTGGCCGATTTGAACCCTTTGCACCCCCCAAGCTTGGTGCATACCAGCTGTGCCAGCTGGGATGCACAGAATCAGATCCACGTGCATACATGTGCCTATTTTGCAACCTTTTGAGCCTTTTGACCCCATAAACCTTCTAGAAGGTTGAACCCTTGGCCAAGCTTCTTGGAGAAGCTTGGCCAGCTGTATTAGCTTCCTCTAGAAGCCACAAACTCTTTGCACCCCTTGACCCTTTTCCTTTGCTTAGCCACTAAGTCTTAGACTTGGCCTTTGCTTATATAAGGAGGCCCTCTCCTCCTTCGATTAAGGTTGGAGTTTTGGAACAAAAACCACAGATATATAGATATATATCTGATATAGATAGATACAACCCTCTATCTCTCTCTATATCTTACTTCTTTGCCTCCAAAAGTCCATTATTCTTGGCCATTCCTTCACCAACCCATAGCACAACACCACCACTTCCATTTCCAGCATTTGGGAGGACATTTGCAGAGGTTAGGAGCTCATTTTCTTCAATCAAAACCCGCTGGTTTGCTGGTCTTCAAGGGTAAGTCTTCATCTTCCCCTTTCTAGCCTTTTCTTGCTTCATATCTAAGCCTTGCTTGCAAGCACTTTTGGGCTCCGACCCAAACTTCAAATAGTCTTATTTTGGGTCCTCTTCATGTTTGATTGAGGACCCCTTGCTGTTTGGTAGTAGCATCTAGCACCTATCTCTTTACCCCCTTGTATGCCATGATTCTTGCATAGTATATTTGGCTGGTGTATAATCTGTTTTTGAGCATGTAATAAACTGTAAGTAGGCTTATTTTGAGCCCTTCTTCAACCTTGAAGAAGGGCTCAACCATGTTTGGTATTCTATCATGCACTTGTTTCATAATCTCTTCTATTTACCGTAATTTTGCATGCTTTGTTAGCCCATCTTGCTTCTGTTTTTTGTGGCTGGTCATAAACTGAAAATGTGCTTGTTTTCCATGTATAAGATCTGTTTTTGGTTGTTTAGGCCATCCATGACATGCCTTATATAGTCACTTTGCATTTTGGCTTGCTAGCCTTGGGGTGTGTGAGTCTCTAGCATGTTTAGCTTGCCTTGATCTCATGATTTGGCATCATTTTAGATCACGTTTCAGACCCTAATCCATGCTCACATGTTCATTTTTGTCATCTCTTTCATGCTTTAAGGGTGTGTCCTTTTATGCATTCAAGGGTGCCTTGTGCGTGCTTGTGTGTTTAGAGCTTTTAGGATGCCGTGAGTGTGAGTTTTGGGTGTATTTTCACATGCTGAAAACCTGTTTTTGGTTGCTCGAGTCTTGCCATGATTGGTCTTGTCAAGTGTGGTTCAAAGCCTCATTACCTTGCTTCAAGCACTCGGGCTATTTGCATGCTTTGTTTGGTCTTGTTTAGCTTGGTTTGGCACCATGTTTTGCATGATTTCAGAGCTTTTCATGTATGCTAATAGTCCATGTTTGTGCCTCTTAGATGTGTTTAAGAGTTGCTTAATTATGCTTAAGTGTTGGTGCCTTAACTTATACATGTGTGCATGTGTGTTTGGCCCTCTTGACTTAGCATTTTGGCCACTGATTTTAGGACTATTTGAGTTGCCTAATTCATGTATAAGACCATCCTTCCATTGATTCGCATGCTTGTCTTGTATGCTTACTTGCATGATTGCATTGTATTGCCATATTGCATACTAGTTGACATGTTTAGGACTTCATTGCATCGACATGCATGCTAAGCCTCTTGACCAAGTCATGATAGAGGTTTGAGCACCCTTGTTTGCTTGTTTGCATTGCATGCATTTGAAATCAAAGTTGCATTCTTGGTTCTTAGGGCCATCATGCATGGAAATGCGCGATTGGTGGTCCGGGAATCGAGGCACATGCCCCTTTGAGTCAATAACATGATAAGGGGTGTGTATAGTGCATAAATACCTTGAATCACATTGCCATGCATGTTGTTGTCCTCTGCTGCTGTGGGTTGCAGGTTCTGCAGGTGTTAAGTGCCGGCCGGCACTATTTAGTGCCGATCGGCAGTCAATTGCCAGCCGATAACTTCATCTAGTGCCGGTGGCCTCCTTCTTCAGCCGGTGGGGCTCTACCCCAGCCGGTGGTACCCCAGTGCCCTAAGAGGCACTCCTGGGACTTTGGAAATTTTCAGAGGAGGATAGCAGGGGAAACAGAGGCAATCCGTGCATGGCAGTGCGATTCCGAGCCAATTCCGAGCGCGCGCTGCATTTGAGCCCTCTTCCCAAGGCGTTTACTACTTTAATTAACTTAGTTAATTTGTTAATTAATTTAGTTAATTTGTAATAATTAATTAGCTTGCGTAGTTAATTAATTTGTATTATTCTTTTGGTCCCTCCGAGCGAGGGTAAATTTGTAATAAGTGTGTGTGAGTGGTGCATGTCTTCCAACCCCATTTCTTTCTACCCTTTTATTTACCTGCTTATGATGGTAGATTAGGGCACATCTAAATTAGCATACCTTATGCAATGCATGCGTGCATTCATGCATTTGTTTACATACATCGGGCTCGGTACATCATACAAATTGCATCGTACTTTCAATTCCAAATTGAATACGTGATAGTTGTTGCATTTCATGTGCCATGCTGAGGATAGCCGAGCCTGTCTAGATTACATTCCGTATGCGATGCATTAGTCACTTAACATAAACTAGGTCATGCATGTTTTGCTAACTGGTTTCTTGTTTTGGCACGGAGTACGATGTAAGTTTTATGCTTTAGCATGTCGCATGCGTGTGAATGTTGCCATGCCAGTATGCTTACCATGCGGCTAAATGCTTATGTGATAAGCTGCTTGAATGCCTGTGGGTGGAGGTTGGATTGCGTGAGTTGGAACAACTCATTGAAATCTGTATTTTAGCCTACTTGCGAGTAGCAAAACCAACACGTTTTTCGAGACAAAACGGATATGCAATGTTTATTCCCAAATTAAGCAATCTAGTCTATACTTTTGTGCTGTGCGCATAACATAGTAATTCTAGGCTAATAACTGGAATAAGAACATGTAATGTTTTCAAAATCTGATATCACGGTTAGTAGAGGCCGGTCTTCGGACCGGGCGAAAGGGGGTGCTCATAGCTGACCTTCCCCGATCGTACCCAAGCTCCCGAGCCAAGATCACTTTGGTGATGACGGACACGTGGCCTTCGGCACCGAGTCAGGGTTTCCTAAATTTTCCATTTTAAAAATATTTAGGTGGCGACTCTGTAATCTGGCAAAGCAGTCCATGTTTGGCACTACTTTTTCAAAAATCTGTTTTTCTTCAAAACGATTTGCCGGATTTGGACTCTTTGGTTCAGATTTAGAACCGCGACACAAATAGAGTCCGAACTGTAGCCGAGGTCCCCCGCGGACGTGCTACAGGGTCGACAAAAGAAAAGCTACTAGAGCTGGACTAGGTTTGATTCCCGAGCTGATTACCTATAGAGACAAACATAACACGGAGTGAGCAAGGCTCAGTGAATAACAGCACATAAAGAATTTAAATGAATAGATTGAATGATAACGTCTTCAGTCACAGAGGTTAGATGTTTGATCTTGTTCGGTAAGCATTTTCCAAAACGGCCTTAGGCCTACTAGTCGTACAAAACGGCCTCAGGCCCAACGTCATACGGAATGGCCTTAGGCCCAACATATCATACAGAACGGCCTCAGGCCCAACATATCAACAGCTGTCGGAATGTTAGAGGGTAAATAGCACATCGTCATGTACACCACCTCCCTTGGCCATAGGCCATGAATCACATTTAATTTAAATCACATTATGGTTGATAGGGTATCGACATGCCCCAACCCTCCTCTTCTTTAGTTCTATCCACACTTGGTGGTTTATAACAGAATGGCCTCGGGCCCATCTTTAGCAAAACAGAACGATTTCAGATTCATAAGGATATCATTATTCATGATGCACATAAATTGTCCAATCGTTCGTCACAAATTGACATAGTTAACTTACGAGTAACAGAATGTTAACAATAACTGGTAACAGTAAACCAAATGTATCATTACAGTACTATTACTCACAGTGGTGTGATGGAGCGCTAGTCCCTTCCTGTATGTGACCTACACACACATGAAGTTCAGAAATTAGTCTATTTTTCTTTTTACTCAATATCTGATTCGTTTAACCTCTAGAAATTTACAAGCATTTTAAAAGCATCAAATACAAATTTTAGCAATCCCAGAGGGTCAAATAAGGAAAACGGAGTACACATAATTTTTTCACATGGGCCGCACGTGCGGAGGCCCTTCGCCGCACGTGTGGGAAGATGGCCGCACGTGCGCCCCACACGTGCATTTATTTTAGAATGCAAACTTAAAATTCCCCTGTTTCTCGCACGTGCAGTGGTGCTTCCCGTACGTGCAGCTGTGAGCCCCGCACGTGCGATCGTTGTCCCTGTTTTGTGCAATCCGAAGCAAAACATTCCCACAACTTGGTAAATACATAATAAGGCACAAAATAGGGGAAATTAATGCAATATAATGGCTCAACATCACCATAAACATGAATCACAAGTTTAATTAAGCCTTCATTACTCTTAAATTCATATACACAACTCAATCCTTCAAAGCTCCAATTATTTTGGTAATTAACTATACATAACCCTCAAAAGATGAGGATGAGTTCAAACATGCAAAATAAGAGAGTAAGATGTAACTCCACTCCAAATAGCTCAATGTAACACAAATCACCCAAAGCATAAAAGACATCTCTCCAATTAATCAATTGACACACTCTCAACCTCAATTACAAACCCTAGTTTTCATAATGGCAATAAATTCTCACTTAAGTTAATTAGAGAGGTTATTCAAGGTGGATCATACATACCTTGGCTCAAAACTCTACAAACCCTCTCAATTTTCCCAATCTTCCTCCTTGTTGAACTTCTCCTCTTCCTCTCTAACTCTCTTCTTCTCTAACTCTCTCTCTCAGGAGATATTTTGCCCCCAAATAACAAGTGACCAACTAAGGTAAGAAAAGGCTCATTTTAAGAGTTAGACACAAATGAATCAGTTTAATCATTCCGAATCAAATTTTTTTAAAAATTCATATCATGATCTAAAAATTATGCAGATATCAGTTATCAAGTCAATTTCAGATTATCAAGTTTCTAAGGCTTCCAATTTCTGATCCGAACATCGCAATTGTAACAGATATTATTTTTTTTTTTTCATAATTGACAGATATAAATCTATAATCACAAGATTCACTCAATTAAACTTAATTTCACATGGAATTTCACAGTAAACATATAAATGCTCATAGTAAGGGACTGGAAGCATACCAGAAAACATGTACGAGGGTCGGTTATTACAGTTGGATCTCCTCGAGGGAATTTCATTTTCTACATATAGAGACCCTCTCTCTCTTGTAGCAAGGTTAGAAAATTTTGAACTAAAAAATTTTCCTCTCTATCTACAAATTCTCTACACTTTAGCCTACAATTTCTACACTTTTGCTTGCACCTCCTTAACCAAAGTTGATTATCTTTGAGCTAAGGTTCTTTGAGGCCTTCTTGGAGCTCTTGAAGTTGGTTTTGGCTTGAATTGTTGCTTGGAATTACTCTTTGCTTCAAGAAGTATAATATTTGTTTTTTTTAGCTTGCTTTGCATACTTGCTTTTCTATCTTTTTCCCAATGTTTTTGGGCTATCAAAAACTTTGTTTTTGTGGGCTGAAATTGGTGGTTTTAGGCCATTTAAGGTTAGGGGGTGTTTCACTCTTCTTTATTTCTTGTTTGTAAGGCTTTCCCACATTTGTTTCCCACCTTCAAACTATCTTTTTTTGGCTTTTGAACACTAAATTTCAGAGTATTTTCAGTGGTGAAAATCATGTTTTGAAGTCCAAATTTGGAGGGGTTAGCCTTCCCTTCTTGTGTCATGTTTGCTAACCTAGTTGGTGCCATGTGTTAACTTATTTTTCTAGCTTGTTGTAGCTTAATTCTAGCATGTGTTAGGCTTTATTTTGGACTATTTCAACTCTGTTTTGGGTTGGTTAAGTCATTTGAGTCTTGTTTTGCATGCTTGTAGTGTAATAGTCCTCATAAGCTTGATGTTTTAGGTCTTAGACATCACTTATTTGAGTTGATAGCACTTATATTGGGCTTTTCATACTTCATTTCAGCAAGCATAATCTCTGCAATCTCGCTCCTTTCTTGGCTTTTAATTTTGCTTTGAAAGTGGTTTTAAGTCACTTGCTTGCCCAAGTATGAAATTGAGGTTTCATACTTAATGGTTTAATCCCTTAGGGGGGTTCATTACCAACGGTGTGATACTTTTTTCATACCAAAGCAGCTTGTGTTTTGAGCCCTTTTTCCATTAGAGGACTTAAAATCACCTTTTGGACTTAATTTACTAAGGAATGGTTGGTAAATTAAAATAGAGTAACTAAAATGGGACTAAAATGGTGCAAGATAAAACTAAGTGTTGTGTTCAATCGGACGTTAATTGAACACATGGAAGCTTGAACCATTTCATACTTGCTAGTGATGAAATGACTCAAGTTTCTATGGTCATCACTTCCCTTGATCTTCCATGAAAGGGAGGTGGTTTGTGTCTTGTTTTGTTGCATTTATCAAAATTGCACACTTGGTCTACGAGCCATCATGCAATGAAATTGCTTGAGTTGATGGTTTGTAAACCAAGGTTTGTCTCCCTTTGATTTGTGCTTGAAAAGGGGGATGAATTGTGCAAACAATCCTTGAAAATACCTTGTATATGCACTGTTTGTCCTCTGTTGCAGTAAGATGAACCTGTGCATCAGTGGTCGGCAGACCACCATCCATGGCCGGCAACCTTCAACCATGGCCGGCTAGTGGCCTACAATTTTCACCAGTGGCCAGCCCACCACTGATGCAAGTCTCAGCAGAGTGTTGGTAAGGTGGATCAAAGTTGTTCTGGAAATGTTCAAACTATGCAAATAGAGGCTTTTAGGAGCATGATGGTGATCTTTTCGGGTGGGAATCCGAGCATGGGCGTGCATATCTCTTATTTCCCGGGGCAGAGTAGTTGATTGCTTAGTTTAATTGCAATTGTGTTGTAATTCTTTAATTAGTTAACTAGAATAGTTAATTAATTCAAGTGTTGTAATTCTTTAATTAGCATAGGATAGTTAGTTAATTTATTTCATTTGGTTTGAAATAATTAGCCTAATTAGCTTAGCTTAGTTAGCTTAAATGCTTTAATTAGCCTTGCATAATTAGTTTATTCATTTGGACTCTCCTTCGTGAGAGCGTAATGTAATAATGTGTATATCTTCCAACCCCACGTCTTTCGCCATTTTATTTACTAGCTTATGATGGTTAGATTAGGAGCATCACATTTCAATTATCATATCTCATGTTTGCATCCATTCATTTGTATCGCATGCACCGGGGCTCGGTTCATCATTCTAACTACATTGTCATTTCAATACTTCTTTGAATACGTGTTTGATCACATGTTATCAAATCAATTCATATACCATATTAGTAGCCGAGCCTATTAATCGCATTCTTTGCATGCGTTGCATTAGTCATATTGCATAGTTAGGAATCATGCATTTTTCTAACTTATATCTTTTTGGTTTGGAGTACTAGGTGAGTTTTTAGTGCTTGAGCATACTTGCATGAGTGCGAGTGATTGCCATATATAGCAGGCTTGCCATGAGGCTACGTGTTTACTTGCTATAACTGTTTGAATAGCTGTGGATGAATGCTTGTTGCTTGAATTGGAATGATTCAATGAATGTAAGTTTAAGCCCACTTTGTTAAGTGGTAAAATCAAACCATTTTCGAAAAACAAACATGAAAGTGAATTGTTCCAATTCTTGCAAACTAGTCTATATCTTATGTGCATGCATCACATAGTAATGCTAGCCTAATAAACTGGAACAAGAGCATATAATGTTGATAAAAATCATATCAAGATTAGTAGAGGCCGATCTTTGATCGGGCGAGCGGGGGTGCTCAATTCATGACCTTCCCCTCTCGTACCCAAGTTACCAAGCCGAGGCAACTTTGGTGATGACGGACACGTGGCCTTTGGCACAAGTCATGGGTTTCCTAGATTTCCTAAAAATATTTAGGTGGCGACTTTGTATCTGGCAAAGCAGCCTAATTTTGGTATTTTTGATTCAAAATCGATTTTTCAAAAAGATTTGCTAGATTTGGACTCTTTGGTGTTTATCAATTTCACATTGCACTTGTGAGATTAGATTTAGAACCGCGGTAGTCCGAACTGTAGGGCTTATCTTTCGAGCTTCCGAAAGGGGGTGTGAAAAAGGCAAGCTATAGTTTCTGGCGACTCTGCTGGGGATTTAGAGAATTTGACTTGAACTCATGACATGAAATTTTATTTACACTTATATGTTCTTTGCATTGCATTTGCATTGGTGCGCTTAAGTTACTGTGTTTGCCATCTGCTATTCCTGGATGGGTTGCCAGAGGCTTGCTTTGAGAGGCTTGCCAAAAGGCTAACCGGTCGCGGGCTCTGCCACAATGGGAACACAACCCTTGGATCTGGACTACTGCTGTACCGTTTGATCCTCCTTTCACTTCTCGGTGTTAGGTATGAGAGGTATATTAGGTAGTCTTGCTGAGGTACCCTTTTTGACCAATTGGCCTAGTTGCATATCAAAAAGCCATAGAGATTGTTCCAAACTAGGACAGGTTGCCTACCCGAATGTATGAAACCACGTTGTTTGAATAGTGAAACCCTAGTTCCTGATGAAACTAGGACAGGGTAACCCTACCCCCTCATAGGGGTGTTTTGGTTCTCACTTAACTGGTATGTGCTTTTAGAGTGAAACTCTACAGGAATGCATGTATCAGTTGCAAGTTTGGGTATCAGTTTTGGGGGTGGAAGTCAGTGTTGAGTGCAGTTCTACAGCTTTTGATTACAATTGTGTGTTGTTTACATCCGAGCTGAGGTGCTGTGCGGTTTCTCATTTCTGCCTTTTCTTTTTGCTTTATTTCTTTTTACTAGGTAGTTTATCATAATTGTTTCAGACAGTTCAGTTACCCCCTAGGCACTTTGGACTCGTGTAAGGCGACTTTACAGATCCGGGATCTTGTTAGGGGACAACTTTGCTCCCACCAGTTACGAGACAGAGGAGAGTTAGGCACAATTCACCAGTTCAACAATCACCTGCATCTAGTCAGGCTCAATATTCTACATCTAAGCCAGCAAGAGATCACTCACCTATTCAGATGACTCAGTACCCTGCAATCAGTATGGAGGACTTGATTCGTTATCTCCAACAAACAGTGGAAACTATGCAATAAGATGTTGCCCGCCAAGCTGAAGTTACAGCCCATCAAGTCGAAGTGATAAACAGGCTATAGCAACAACAACCATAGCCGGCAGTGGCTTCTGCTTCTCATGCACCCCCTGCGGGTATCCCAGCACCTGAAATTACTGCTAATGTCCAAGAGAATTTGGGTAATCCGATAGATTTGATCCCACCTGTTGGCTCGCCTTTTTACGCGCCCCCGCCTTTAGGAAAAGGTTTGAAAAGAAAGGCCCTCATAGTTCGGACTCTACCTGCGGTTCTAAATATAGTCTCACAAGTGCAATGTGAAACTGATAATCACCAAAGAGTCCAATCCGACAATTCATTTTGGAAAATCGATTTGGAATCAAATGATGCCAAAACTGGACTGCTTTGCCAGATTACAGAGTCGTCACCTAAATATTTTATTTTTTGAAAAATTTAGGAAACCCTGACTCGTGCCAAAGGCGACGTGTCCGTCATCACCAAAGTTGTCTCGGCTCGGGAACTTGGGTACGAGAGTGGAAGGTCCTGAAATGAGCACCCCCGCTCGCCCGATCAAAGATTGGCCTCTACTATCATGATATGTTGTTTTATAAACCTCATGTGTTCTTATTCCGGCTATTAGCTAACTTTACTATGTGACGCACACAAGCAAGTATAGACTAAAATCGCAAGAATTGGAACATTTCAACTTTTGTTTGTTTTCGAAAATGGTTTCAAGTTGCCACCCTCAAGTGGGCTAAAACGCGGATTTTCCATCAAACATGATGGGCTTAAAACATGATTTGCCACTTTGCAAAGTGCGCTTAAAACATACATTCGTTGAACTGTTTCGATACAAACAATCAAGCCTTCATCCATAGGCATTCATGCAGTTTAGCAAATAAGCACATAGCCTCATGGCAAGCATGCAAAACATGGCAATATGGCAATCACACTCATGCAAGCATGCTAAAGCGTAATAGCTTACCGAGTACTCCAAGCCAAAACAAAAACTAATTAGAAAAAATGCATGATCCTAACTATACAAGATGCCTAATGCAACACATGCAATAATGCAATTAATAGGCTCGGCTACTAATATGGCATACGAAATAACTTGAACAACATGCTTTTAAGCATGTATTCATAGAAGTGTATTGAAATTGCAATGCAGTTTGAATGATGCGCCGAGCCTCGGTGCATGCAAGACAAATGAATAGATGCAAACATGTAAGCATAAGGTATGCTAAATGAAATATGTCCCTAATCTAACCATCAAAAGCGATTAAATAAAAGGGAGAAAGACATGGGGTTGGAAGACATGCACACACGCACGCACACTTATTACAACATTGTGCCCTCGCGAAGGAGGGTCTGAATGAATAATTAGCTAAGCTACTCTAAGCTAAGCTAATCAAACTAATCTAATTTAAACTAATTAGACTAATTATTACAAATCAAATGAATAACTAGTAAACTAATTACTAATTATTACAACACTTAACTAATTAGCAACTAATTAATTAAAGCAAATGTACACTAACTAATCATGCAAAGCACTAAACTACACTGCCATAGCTCTGCTTTGAGAAGTGGAGGATGCATGCACTTGGTTTTCGCCCTAAAAAGCCCGCTGGTTTGCTCTTGAGAGGCTCTGTTTGTAGTGTTGAGTACACTTCAAAACCTTTCTGCTCCAACTTAGCAAATCTCTGCTGAGGATTGCACTAGTGGCCTGCCAGCCATGAATGGTTGCTGTCGGCCCCCTGCCGGCCAAAAGGATGCCTTGCGGGCCAGAAATGAGGCATTGCCAGCCACTGATGAGGAACTGCCGGCCACTAATGCTCTGGGTCACCACACTACAGTAGAGCACAAACAGAGCAAAAGAAAGGTTTTTCCAAGGGTATGTTTGTACTGTACCCTCTTTATCATCTCAAAAGCTCAAAGGAGTGGCACTCTTAGATCCAAAACCACCAATCAAGCAATTTCATTGCATGATGGCTAAGATCCAAGTTGTACAATTTCAATAAATGCAGAAATATGACTCAAATAACCACCACCCTATCATGCATGCTCAAGGGTGATGGAGACCAAGGAAAATGACACATTTCATCACACTATTGAGTATGAAATGTCCCATTTGCCTTGTGTTCGAATTAACGTTCGATCCGAACACATGCAATGCAACACGAAAGATGCTTTATCTTGCCTCTTTTACTTGTTCATTTTTGTTTACTCATTTTAGCTTACCAATCCATTCTTTAACCGGTTAGTCCAAAAGTGAGTGTCCTCTAATGGAAGAGGTGTCAACCAAGGGATGATTTAAGGCAAGAGAGAGGTCATGCCTTTGATTAGTAGAAACCCTCAAAAGAGGATTGAAACCATTAAGCATAAACCTCGATCTCGAGCTTAAACACAATCCTAAGGCTAACCAACCCTCAAAGCAAATGAAAAAGTGAAGAAACAAGGGAGGTTGCAGATATGATAAGTGCTAGAAATGAATGATAAAAACTAAAATATGCAACCAACTCACACCAATACTAGTTTAAAGCCTTAAAACACTAAGCTAGTGAAGGAATTAACACTACAACCATGCCGTACAAGGCTCAAAAGCAATAACCAGCCCAAAACAGAGGTAAAACAGTCCAAAATATAGCTTAAAACATTCTGAAATTAAGCTAACACAAACTAGAATAATATGCTAAAACATGAAGCATGCTAGACTAGTAAGCAAGACACAAGGAGGGGAGGCTAACCCCTCTAATTTTGGACTTCAAAACATGTTTTTAGCCACTAAAATAGCTCTTAAAAGCTCTGAAAAAGATGATGCAAGGGTGGGAAACACAAGGGCAAAGGCCTCCAAAACAAGGTACAAAGAAGGGTTATCAAACCCTCAACCTTTAAAGGCCTTAGGACCCAAGCTTCAGCCCAAAAACACAGAGTTTTTATAGCCCGAAATCAGTTGAAAGACATGCTAGAATGAAGGCAAAACTAGCTAATACAATAAGCTAAAGCATGGGGTTACACTACAACCATGCAAAAGACTACTCATACAACACAAACAGCTCAAAACAGAGCTAAAGCAGTCCAAATCAAAGGCAAAACATGCTAACATATGGAGCTAACTAGGCATGAAAGCTAGACACAAGGAGGGGAGGCTAACCCCTCCAATTTTGGACCTCAAAACAAAGTTTTTACCACTGAAAAACCTCTGAATTTTAGTGGTTAAAAGGCCAAAAGAGTTGGTTTGAAAGTGAACAAAAGATGGCACAAAAGCTTAACAAGCAAAGAGACAAGAAGGGTGGACCACCCCCAAACTCAAAATAGCCTCAAATCACCATTTTTAAGCCTCAAAACAGAGGTTTTTTGAGTTAAAAACTAGGCCAAAAACAGTACAAAAAGATGGCAAAACAAGTTATGCAAAATAAGTTTAAAGGGTAAAGGTTATACCTGTTGAAGCCAAGCACACTTTAGGCACAAATGAGGCACCAAATCAAGCTAAAATCACCTTCTAAAGCTCAAAGAAGGTCCCAAAGCATCTCAGCCCAAAGATAAGCAACTTTGGTCAATGATGTATAGGCAAAAGAGAAGTGTATTTTTACTTGTATGCACAAAGGTTCAAGAGAGAGAGAAATGTAGAGAGAGAGAGGATTTGTAGAGAGAGAGGCTCCCAAACTTTTTCCAACCTTCAAAACCATAGAGAATGGCCTCTATATATAGAAATATATGACTTCAGGTAAAAAAATATCAACAAATGGACAGCTGGAGCAATCTGAAAACAACTGGAGGTAAAAATCTGCAAAAAATCTGATTTTTGACACCAGTGGCCGGCAGGGGATCATTGATGGCTGGAAAGGATCATTTGTGGCCAGCACTGATCATCAATGGCAGGCACTACACCATCCATGGCTGGCACTCTTCACCAGTGGCCGACAGAAAAATCTGCTCTCCAGGTCCAACTTCAAATGGGCATATCTCCTTCATCTGGACTCCTTTGCAGGTCATTCTTGAGTCTAAACTGAAGCCCCTGAATTCTTCTTTTCAATGGTGCAGCCTCACATCAAAATTCTAGGTGTGAAAAAAGTTATTACCATTTTCGTGAAGACTACTCAGTTTCGGTTTAACCGGATTCATGCCTAACTTCTCCTCGGCTAGTTTTCTTCCCTCCTCTGCTCTTTTCTTCAACTCCAAACCCCTAACCAAGATGTTTTGAAAGATTTTTCAAATATTTCACCTCTCTTTCATTTATTTCCACTTTGTCCTTGCTCAGTTTACCGAAAAGTGCAACATTTAACAAAATGCGAGCGTCTGAAAATCGTAGGAACTTTTTCAAAAACTATTTTGAAAGAGAGGGTTTTAAGGTCTAAAATCATTTTGGTCAAAATAGTTTTGGTCCAAAAAAGGGGTGTAGGATTTGAAGCTCCTCTTGCCGAAGAAATCAAACCTTTGCACTGCACAACTTTCATCACCAAGTAAACAATCAGTAGCGCCCAAGTCTTAAGGGCGGTCAAAAATGGGGTGTCTACACCACTGCAAGCCTCCAAGGCACTAGTGTACCAAACCAAGCCTCCGTTTGAATTCAAAGTTGACCCTACTGTACTGAAGGTCAACAAGCTGGAGAAGCTTTTCAAGTGGGCACAAGGTGTGAACTCAATCCCCGACATCGAATATGGATACACTGACTCCGTAGTAGCCTTGCTAGACCGGTTTAAAATGCCATGCATAGATTGGTTGATGGTTCTGGGGATCCCATGGTCCATTTGCGGTTATTCTCAAATATCCTAACCTCGGCTGATGGGCCTTACTAGACTTCAAAAGCTGTCACTTTTCGGCCGGACCTTGTCAGGAATAGCGGCTATCTGGTTTGCAAAGCTGGAGGACTCTATGAAGCGGAGGTGGAGGAAATAGCCAAGGCCTTCATCACACAATACTCATACAACACGCAGATCGAGGTCACAACCCATGATCTTGAGGCAACCCGTCAAGAGCCAAAGGAAGGCTTCACCAACTTTGTGATGAGGTGGAGGGCCAAGGCTTCGATGATGACTACTAGGCCATCCGAGAAGGATCAAATCAGGATGGTCTGCAAGGGAAATTACTGCAGAAGATGATTGTCTTGCTGCTGTTCACATTCACTGAGCTCCATGAGATAGGGGTTCAGATTGAAGATGCAAAGAAACAAGCATTGATAATCGACGAGAAGGAGCAAGCCAAGAAGCCCTTTGCGCGTAGTTCTAATGCAACCACTAGTTGTAGCACAGTTGCACGGCCATCTGATGTGAGTGTCGTCACAACTACAGCCAAGACTGCCGACCCTTTCACCAGCACAACTCCACAAATCTCAAATAACCAGGCCCGATCCCAAAGGGTCTTCACCCCACTCTACATGCCTTTATCCCAAGCCATGAAGGTGCTGATAAAAAAGGGGCATCTTAAGCCATTAGAGCCTCACCCACTACCCGATCATCTTCCACCTAAACACAACCCAACCAAATACTGTGCATTTCACCAGCAACACGGTCACGATATTGACCAATGCTACATGTTGCGTCATGAGATTTAAGATCTCATCGACAATAAGGTGATTGCACTACCACAAAAGCCAAATGTAACCACCAATCCTCTCCTGGCCCACAATCAAGTTCTCCCACCCCAAAACATAAATTTAATACATACACTGGCCTTCTCGTACAACCCCAGTGTATATATTACCCCTTCCCACCTACTCAAACCGGTCGTGTTCATCCCTGAAAGCACAGACTTGTGCATGATGGGCACATCCACACTTCAACTTGAACCCGCGGTGGCGACAATGGTAGAAGAACAGAGGTTGGTCTTGGAAGAGAGTACAAGTCTGCTGCCTGAGCGCTCTGAGGACTTGACTGAGGGGGAATATGACATGTGCTATTACATTGTGTCAATTGATCAAGCCAAGCCTGAAGTTTTATTGCCAACAATAGTGGAGGTCAATGTGGTTTGGGAGGATAGCTCGAACCAAGGTCTAGATGATTTGGCGGAGCTAGAAGTGGACTTAGACAATCTGTAGTTCTATGACGAACAAGATCAGGGGGACGTGTAGATTAACTGGTTTGATCTGAATGGGTCGACAGATAACTCAGGGTGGTTAAGTGATGAACCTGACAGGAGGAAGAAACTGAAATAAAACTTGAAGAAAATGAAGCAAGAATAGCTCCAGTGGCTGAAAAAAAGGGGAAACTGCCAGAGAGCACTGGTATCAAGAATTTAGCTCAGGAACTGAGCACTGTGAGTATCGCAAATACAGAACAAGAAGCCGCGTTGAAGCGGTTTGAACAAGAAAGGGATCAAGACAAACAGGAAGCTGGAAAAGCCCAACACCCTACGGGGGATGTTTCTGATGTGAGAATGATTAGAATAGAGCCAGACAATTGTTTGTTGGTTACCGGAGGTGTATGGTGTGAAGATGATGATCTACATCTGACGCACTCACGAAGATTGTGACGAGTCCCTGCCAGACAATACTTCGTACTCTGAAGAGATCGACCACATGACGAGAAGTGGGCGGTATTTCAAGCCGCCGCACTTGGACCAAGCTGAAGCCTCTGGGAAAGATAAAAAATTTGAGAAGCAGAAGGAAAAATAGTTGGAAGAAGAGGCGGTGCTGAAACAGCTAAAGAAAATTCAAGCCTATATTTGAATCTAAGGTCTGCTTATGGCTTCTTGAGTGCATCGAAAGACTGTACTATTAGCGATGGACAGGGCCAAACTGTCCATTGACACCATTCTTGAACAGCTTGTGCGGTTAGTTTTCCCAGGTGGTGCCAGTCCAACCCTAACCTTCTTAGACAGAGAACTGCCGCTAGAAGGCTCAGCACACAACAAACCTCTGTACATATCAGTGGAGTGCAGAGAAAAATGGGTACCAGTGGTGATAGTTGACATCGGGTCAGCAATCAATGTCTATCCGTCTCGTACAACTTATGCCATCGACTTGAAACCAGCAGATTCATGTCTACAACCCAAGTGATTCAGGCATATGACAATACGAGTAGGGAAGTGATAGGCACGATGCAGATCAGAGTTCAAGTGGGCCCAGCTCAGCAGGATATTGAGTTCCATGTCCTGGACGTGCCTACCACATTGAATCTACTGCTAGGGAGACCTTAGCTACACCAGGTGAAAACAGTCTCTTCTATCCTCCATTAAATGCTGAAATACCCTCACAGGAAGGGGGTGGCTATTATGTTCGGGAATTCATCGATACATCCTTCGTCGGAGGTAACTACACATATGCTGGAAATTACTCACGGCAAAGAGAATGTATTCCTTTCAGGGTTTACGCTGGCCGAGGCCTGGGTAGTGCAAACCATCTTAGCAGCAGATGAGGGCTTGTATGTCAGTGCACAATCGATCTATTTCATGAACAAACTCCAACACGTGCCAAGAATGGAATTGGGAAGAAGTGGCTAGAAAGGCGTCACTGCATTGGCCGATGTGTCACATAATCCGCATGCCTTTGGTCTTGGCTATACGCCCACCAAAGGATTGGGCTAGGAAAAGAGAAGAGATGGCCTACAGAGCTAGAGCCAAGCAGGCCTATGAGCTTGTTCACAGGCCGATTCGGGGAACATTGAATGGCCATTTTGTTCGGGAGGGTGAAGACTTCCCATTTTGCGGCTTTCCTGAGCCCTGGTTGAATTCTGAAAAGCAACGTGTTCTTGGCTTTGAAATTTTCTTTGACTTGCAGCTACAAGATAGTGATACAGAAGGAAAGACTGAACCAACTGCTGAAGCTGAGAAGCGCGTGGAAAATGACTTGGACAACAGTGAACTGCGAATAGGAGCAGCATTGGCATGTCTCCTTTTAGATCTTCCGGTCAACTTAGAGAGCTTTGGGGATAACCTGACCATCTCCATGATTGGGGACCAATCGGGTGTGAACCCTTCTAGCAGCATTTTGGATGCATTTGTCGCACCATCTCTCGTTTGGCAGCTGGAGGAGGGCTACCTGTCTTGTAGTTCTGAGTCGGGTTGTGAGCCAGAATCTGATTCTACAGAGTTTGTGGAGTCGGAATTAGATTCCGGTTCTTCTGAGTCAGAGTCCGGTATTCCTGGGGGTGATAACCCGGATGCCAAAGTCTTCTTGGGGGTGATAACCCAGATGCCAAAGTCTTGTCCCAGTCGTCATTTTCTTTTGCTTTTGAGTCGGTTGTAATCGAAGAGCTGGATGAGCTGGACTTTGTGAATGGGAATGCCACTGCAGATTCTGAGTATTCTCTGTGCCGTGTGTTTTTGCATTGATCAGGATTTTCAAAATTTTAATGAAAATGATGAGGAAGGAATTCCTCTGGTTTTGAAAATTTTGATTAATCGTGAGGAGGAGAGGTTTGCAAAACCCCTTGTTGATGAAATCACTGCTTTTAATGTGGGTACTGAGAAGGATCCGCATCTGGTCCAGATCGGGTCCACGTTGTCTTCGGAGGAGCACGAGCGCTTAGTCACTTTATTAAAATATTTCAAAGTTGTTTTCGAATGGTCCTACGAAGACATGCCTGGAATCGACCCCAAGGCCCGACCCGTCAAGCAGAAGTTGTGGAGAATATGCCCAGGTTAGGCACTGAAAATTAAGGAGGAGGTCACCAAGCAGATAGACGCTGGGTTCTTGCTAGTATCTGAGTATCCAACTTGGTTGGTCAACATCGTCCCAGTGTTGAAGAAAGATGGCAGAATTCGGGTGTGTGTTGACTTCAGAGATCTAAATAAGGTCAGTCCGAAGGACGACTTTCCCTTGCCGTACATCGATGAATTAGTGGATTTCACCACAGGCCATGCATTGCTCTCCTTCATGGATGGATTTTCTGGGTATAACCAGATTCTGATGGCGCCCAAGGACAGAGAGAAAACCACCTTCACTATGCCGTGGGGAACCTACTGCTACAGGGTGATGCCGATTGGGCTAAAGAATGCCGGGCTACCTATCAAAGGGTTGCAACCACAATTCTGCATGATATGACCCATAAAGAGGTCGAGGTGTATGTGGACGGCATGATTGTCAAGTCCAAGGAAAAAGAGGGCCATTACACCACCTTAAAGAAATTCTTTCAATGGATCAGAGAATACAGACTGAGGTTGAATCCACAGAAGTGTACTTTCGGTGTAACAGTAGGGAAAATACTGGGTTTCTTGATCACATAGAAGGGCATCGAAGTAGATCCTTCCAAAATCAAGGCCATCCTAGAAATGCCACCACCAAGGACTGAGAAGGAGGTGCGAGTCTTTTTGAGTAAAGTGCAATTCATAAGACCTTTTATTTCAAAATTAACCTTGACTTGTGAACCACATTTTGGTCTCCTGAAGAAAGGAAAGAAATTCTGATGGGATGATCGGTGTCAATTCGCTTTTGAGCAGATCAACCGGTACCTTCAGAATCCACCTGTGTTGTCGCCGCCGGAGCCAGAGAAGCCTTTGATTCTGTATCTGTCAGTAACGGATACCACAATGGGATGCATGCTTGCTCAGGAATATGAGGATAGGGTGGAGAAAGCCATCTATTATTTAAGCAAGAAAATGCTAGATTATGAGATCCGTTATACCCCGCTGGAGAAAGCTTGCCTAGCCTTAGTATGGGCTACCAGGAAGTTGAGGCACTACTTGTTAGCTCACTCTGTAATTCTGGTTTTGAGATTAGATCCCATCAAATATCTCTTTGAGAAACTAGCACTTATGGGTAGACTAGCTCATTGGCTGCTTCTCCTCTCCGAATTTGATCTAAAGTATGTTACTCGCAAGTCGGTCAAGGAAAGAGTGATAGCGGAGTTCTTGGAAGATCACCCAGTAGAAGAGGATGAAGCGGTAGAATACATGTTCCCAGATGAAGCCATTATGCAAGTTGAAGAAGAGACTTGGACAATGTACTTTGACGGAGCGTCTAATCAATACGGTTATGGGATAGGTGTGTTGCTGATAGCACCCAACAATTCCTATGTACCTTTAGCCTTCAAACTCCATTTCAAGGTATCCAACAACGAAGCATAATACGAGGTGGGTATCGTTGGTTTGGAAGCCGCCCTGGAAGTAGGGGCAAAAAGGCTGGTTGTTATTGAGGACTCGAACCTAGTTGTTTCTCAAGCCAATATAGACTAGAAGGTCACAGAAGAAAAGATGAAGATTTATCACTAGACCTTGGATGTTCTGATTCCTAGGTTTGAAAAGCTGACTTTCACTCATCTACTGAGAGAGAACAATAGGTTCACTGACACTTTATCAACTCTATCATCTATGATAGACATCCCGCTCAAAGTCCGGATGCGTCCGATCATCATTGAGCAAAGATATATGCCAGCCTACGAGACTATCGCCGCAATAGATGAAGTGCATGATCAAAACCCTTGGTACTATGATATCTGGAACTTTTTGGAAAATGAGTTTTATCCACCAGGGGCAAATGCCAAAAATAAGAGGGCAATACGGCGGATGGTCGTACAATTCATCATATGCGGAGGAAAACTATACAAAACAGGTCATCTGGGAATGCACAAGTTATGTATCGAAGTAGAGGAATCAAAGCATCTGATGGAGGCCATTCATAGAGGAGAGTGCAGAGTGCACATGAACGGAGTAATGTTAGCCTGGAAGATTCTCAGGCAAAGTTACTACTGGTCCACTATGGAGGAGGATTGTATCGGTTTTGTTCGACGATGCTACAAATGCCAAATTCATGCTAACCACATGAACATCTCGTCATCAAAGCTATATAACATGACTTCACCATGGCTTTTCTCAGTTTGGGGAATCGATGTCATCGGTGCAATCACACCGAAAGGGTCAAATGGGCATGAATACATTCTGGAGGCAATTGATTACTTTACGAAGTGGGTGGAAGCTCAGTCATATGTAGTGTTGAAAGCAGCGCATGTGGCTAAGTTCATCCGAAACAACATCATTCGCCGATATGGAGTCCCAAACGAGATTAGATCAGATAATGGCTCACATTTCAGGAAATAAGAGATAGACTTGTTGGAGAAATACAATGTGGCTTTTCATAAGTCATCTATATACCAGCCGTGAACCAACGGAGCTGTTGAGGCCGCCAACAAGAACATCAAACATATTCTACAGAAGATGGTGGAGACCTAGAGGGACTAGCTAGACAAATTGCTATTTGCGCTCTGGGGCTATAGAACTTCAATTCGGACGTCTACAGGGGCAACTCCTTATTCTCTTATCTGTGGGATGGAAGCTGTTCTGCCAATCGAAATAGAAGTCTCGTCCCTGCGAGTTATGGCTGAGTGTCAAATAGCAGAGGCAGACTGGCAACTGAGCAGGTTCGAAGAACTAATATTGTTTGATGAGAGAAGACTGAAAACATTATACCATGTTCAGGGTTATCAACGTAGGATTGCTAGGGCTTTTAATAAGAACGTTAAGTCCCAGAATCTCAAAGAAGAGGATTTGGTGTTGAAAGACAACCGAGCTCCCATCCATGACCCTAGGGGCAAGTTCAGACCCAATTGGACTGGTCCTTACATCATCAAAACTATCTGGTCGGGTGGAGCTGTTATTCTCATGGACTTGGATGGCCTAGAATTTTCCCAACTGATCAACAATGACAAGTTGAAGAAATACTATCCCTGAGAGGCTCACTAGGTCGAAAACTCGGAAGGGCGACCTAGGCAAAAGTTAGAGCACAAAAAATTAGAAATAAATAAAAACTGAGCTTGCAAGGCTGAAAACCCTAAATGGCGGTGTTGGCAAAAGTTAGAGCGCAAAAGAAGAGAGTTAATACTCGAGTGAACCTGAATCAAACTACGTAAGGCCTGATTCCCATTTTCGGGACACGTAGGCAACTTTATCCTGAAGTCCAGCCGTAAACACCTCCAAATCAACAGTTCTGTCTATGTGTTTGATCAGGTCATCTTTGTCTGTTCTTTACCTAAGAGTTTGGCTGTGATCTCTACTATGAGAGAAGAGCTGGTCACGATGCTGGGCAATGTTATTCAGTCAAGGGGCAATTTGTGATCTTTGGATTCAGGGTTGTACATCTCGAGGATTGATTCCGTGCGTGTCAAGTGGTGATCCTTTTTGAAAATGGTGTTGGAAAGTTTCAATAAAAGTTGATTTTTTCAAATTTTGCATTTTACAGCTTAGACCATTTTTGGACCAAAAGGAAAACTTTCAGTGCTCATAGCTTTAATTTTATTGATTTCAGTACAAAGTTCTCTAACTCTCGATACAAATCAAAGTTGCTTTTATTACATTCAAAAAACTTGAAAAGCAAGATCAAAGCAATAAACTAGGGGCATAGATGAGCCAGGTACTCCTGCGTCCCCCACTCGTGCTTGTGGAAGCTTCTGATGCCAAAGTGGGCCCAGTTTGTGCCTCATCCTCGAGTCAAGCCAGACACTCGCCAGAGAGGGTGCAACTGAAACTAGGGGCAGGGGCTAGAAGCTCTCTCCTCCTCCAAGCAGTGAGGTACCTAGCCAAATGTGAACCTCGGATGGGGAAAGAAACCAAATACTCTACCCCCTCCTTTGGGCGAACCTGATCATGTCCAAACTGAAGCCTGAACCAGAACGGGAAGTAGAATACACAGTGTGTAAGGCCAATCAGGTGAATGCCAGGTTGCTGAGTCATGCTGTAGCTCATTTCGGTCAGATTAAAACAGGGGCAACACCAAACAATGTCAACAGCAGACCTGTTGCACATTCAGTGGCACCACCACCCTTCATTGGGAAAATCCACTAGCTGTTGGCAGAAGAAGTACGCTCGAGCAGAGTATGTAGGGCATGAGTCCACTACATTCAGCTTATCCATAAGGCACACCTGGGAAGGGATGAAAGAAAAGAGAGATTAAGGAATAGAGAGATGTATGTTGAGAGAAAAGTGAGAAAATGGTTTTGAGAGAAAAACAGAGCACGAGTGCTGAGCCATGTGAGAAACAAATATTAGAAAGGGTGAGAAACATTACCTGAAGAAGTAGTGGTCTCCCTACAAATTTGGTAGTCTCTCGCCGATGGAAGGCATCTAAGCCCATCAAAGTCTCGGCCAGCACCAAACCAATGCAACTTTTGCCCTCTTTCAAACCTTGGGCCACTTTGATCAATCGAATGCTAGATCCAACAAAACTAGGGGCAAGAAGGAAATGAGCCAACATACATAAGCAAAGGGCGTGTTGTCTAAAAGCCCACCAAAGAAGGTTGCCTCGGTCACCAACGTCAGAAAATTGATGAATCAGATTGGGAATATCTAGCTCTCCATTGTGAACCAAGGATCGAACCTCGTGTATAGTGAGCCCGCACATCCATTCCAAAGCTTGGATGTGACCGAAATAGGGCTGAGATATGATTTCCTTATCGCGCTGGGATTCCATTAGTGTCTGAAATTCTTCGATTGTTGGGCATATCTCTTGTCCTCCGAAGCTAAAGACATGTGTAATCGGGTTCCAGCATCTAGCCACACATGAAGGAACGGAAAACATAGCGGAGAACGGCTCAATAGGAGAAGTACATTTATGCCAAAACCCTGAAAATTCACCTTTTCCAAGCCGTCGCAATCCAATTAGAGAGTTTTTCGGCGAAAACGGCTCCATTTGTGAAGAATTTGCAGCTGAAATGAAGAAATGACGAAGCTTAACCTTTTGTAGAGGATAAGGCAGTGAGTGGAAGCCATGTGTCAACAATCTAGAGGTCTTTCACATTGATGACCGGCAGGTGGCTAGTAGGCCACCTATCATGGTCGGTATGTAGCCGGCAACCTTTATTTATGGCCGGTAGCTTTCCTCTCAGGCCTACTATCCTCCTTTGTGCTGAACAATGCTGAAAGCATGTGTTTTGTTCTGCTCTTTGTGTGTTTTAAGGTCTTGTTTTGAGTCCTTTTTGGTTTTAGCAAGTTTGTTGAGTTGTATTTGTGTTGTTTTGTTTTGTTTATCAAGTTGTGTTGTTTTGTTTATCAAGTTGTATGTTGTTCTGTTTATCGAGTTATATATTTCTTTTTTGTATTTCAGTTATTGGTCAGTTCGGTACCCAATCAAGATTTTGTTTCAAACAAGAGTGCTCTTGGCCAATTCGATTCCATGTCCATTTCGTGCAATATGGTGCTCATGATGCAAAACACTACACTTTTTCATAAAAATTGGTTTTTATTCTGATCATGGTTTTTTTTACAAAAGAGGAGTATAAGTTTTTTAAAAGCAAATAAACTTGTCTGAAGCTATACAATGTGCTAATGCTATAAATGAAAAGAAACTAAACAAAAATACAAAAATCAGCACTGGTCACCTCAGGCTCGAGAAGCCCTCTTCGTCCTCTTCCGCGGAGGAGAGGACTCTGGGGCACTGTCTCCATCAGCGCCACTGTCTGAAGCAGACTCTGAATCGAAACCTGAACCACTGTCATCTCCGCTCCCCACCTCAGAGTTTGCCTCGGTGTCACCTCCACTCTCGGAACTTGAGCCAGCGTCGTGATCTCCACTCTCAGATGACTCTGAATGTTGACTCACTGCCTCCTTAGAGTCGCTCGTATCAGCATCATCATCACTCAGAATGGGCTTTGAAGGACCGCTCTCGTCTCGGGTGCCCCTAGCTCTGCCTCGGTCGTGTGCTGGAGCCTGTCTCCCTCCCTTCCCTGCTGCTGGAGGAGGTATTATTGGTGCAGGTGCTGTAGCTGTCGCTGGTGCCATCAGTATAGGTGGGATCTGCAAGGACAGTTGTCACATATCAGTTTTAGTGTGTATCAGATACAAGTATGGTATGCAGTATCTGTATTAGATGCAAGCATGATGTGTAGAATCAGTGTATGCAGAAATCAGATGCAGTATGAGTATAGTATGAATACAGTATGTGAGTGCAGTGTATCAGTGCAGTTTGGAAAGTTTTCAGTTGAAATATCATTGTTAGTGGAAATTTGATGCTTGGAGTGCAAATTGAAGAAATTACCTGAATATCGTGGAGACCAAGCAGTGTCTCCCTCCTTTGTAGCATCCCCATCAACGAGGCTATCAACTCAAGAGCGCCTCCTGTGTACTCGATAGAGGCCTGCAAATGCATTTGGGTGATTAGTATCTGCAATGAACATATCTGAAATAAAATGTGGGGTGCAAAAGTAAAGAGTAGTCCATACTTAAGTTGGGCCTCGGACCCTGACAAGCTCGTGACCGACCGCTTCAGGCTCAATCAGAACCTGGTAAGCACCTCCGGTATGCCGCCAGCATGTCAGCGCGGTCGGAAGCTTTGGCCAACCGATCCTCTGCCTCACCTGGGAAGCCCCTCTCCCACGGGCCCTAGTCACTTGGGTCACTCTAGGCGCTTCTTGCGCAGCAGGACCTCTCGCCTCCTCACCTCCACAAGCACCAGTTAGGGGTGGCATCAGATGTGTCTGGATGAAGGCCGCATAGTCGCCCACTGCCCTAAAGTAGTCGGCATCTAGGCCCACCATAAACTGAATGACCTCTTCAATAGAGAGGCCATTTGCTGATCGCATGGACTCTGGCAGAGCCATTGGGATGATCGAGTCAGGTAGGCCCATAATCTGGCGCACAAAGCGCTCGCCGAGAAATCAGGCCCGGCAGACTGGGCCCTTGAGTAGAATGCGGTAGTGGGAAGTTGCCCAGGCCCTGGCATACTAGTCTCGAATCCCCGCCGGCATCGTGGCCCATAGCTGCCACATGATCTACAAATAGAAGTTGTACAGATTATTAGTTGCTGTCAGTTGCTAAATATGTGAATCAAAACAGTTTTAAAGCAAAAATGACTATGGTTTGGGTTACCTCATGGGCAACTACCGTGTCGAAGCAATGCCTGAAAAATGTGAAGGGCTCACGGGTCCTACGATGGAGCCGGCCTTCATATCTCCGTGAGTAGGGGACTGCCAATGGAAGCTCCTCTATAGGCTCTGGAGCCAGAGTCGGAAAGTATGCATACACCTATAGCTGTGGGGAAAATGCAGTGACATGTGATCAATATAGCATGACCAGATGCAGAAAGTGCAAAACATAAAGCATACAATATGAATAGATGTAGAAAGTGCAAAGCATAAATCATACAGCATGAACAGATACAAAAGATGCAAAGCAGAACCCATACAGCATGAACAGATGCAGAAAGAGCAAACTAGAAAGTACAGGTGTTGAACAGATATAAAGCAAAAATATAAAGTGCAAAGAGAAAGTTGAGATACATACCTCCCAGGCTTGCCAGTAGCCTCCGATCAAGTCCCCTCTCAGACGGGAGGTCGAGCTCATGTAGCCATATAAGGTGGCAAGGCCAGCTCTGCCCCAGTCATAAAAACGAACCCGATGAAGGGTCACCAGGGCGCTCAGCAAATGCAGGCCTACGGTGTTCCACCTATTCGAAAACAGGGTGGTACCGAAGACGAACATCAGGAAGCCCCTGGCGTACTACCCTTTCTCTTTTATCGTCTGGGGCTTGGTCCCTCTGAACCGCTCGGCAAACCAGGTGTATCTGACCATGCCTATCTGATATATATGTGGATGTGCTCTCAGCAGCTCGAACCATGCCGCCTCCCACTCCTCCATGTCTGCGTCGAGAGGGATCGGTTCGCCCTCTACGTCTAAGCCAGTGATCATGGCAAAGTTGTAGGGAGTCATCATCATCTCCCCTGTGGTGGAAAGTGGAAGGAGTTGGTGGTTGTCCTACCATCTCTCCATGAGCGCTCCTAGGAGAGGACGGCTTGCGATGACCGAGTCAGGCCGAAGTAGAAAAGGCCAAAGCTAGCCTCGTCAATGATGTCGTGAACTCTAGTGAGGAGCTCATCGTACCAGTCTCGAGCGGTCGTAGCACCGTAGCCTCGAAAGGCGCGAAACTCGCCTTGTGGCAAAGAACAGATAAATCAGATCAGTGAACGGTGATGAGAGTACAATCAGATATAAAGCAGTGATGATAGTATATTCGAATAAAAGGCAGAAATGCATGAAAACAGAGTTCATACCTCAATGGCAATGGCTGATAGGTAAGAAGCCGGCTTCTTCAGTAGGAGGTCCTCTGGTGCACCGTGAGCAAACTCAGTGAAGCGTCTGATGCCTCCAGCAGGCAATATATGTGTCTGGGGGTGGTATCTCTCTGGATCGGAAGGTCGTATCCTCAGCGTAGCGGCTCTGGCTCGGCCTCAGGCTCGAACTCTACCTCAAGGTCGACCTCAAGGTCAGTTGTTGGCTCTACTACCGCAGGAATGGGTGGAGATGCAGGGGGAACCTCCGGAGGAACTCCGTCATGTGGTACATCATCCCCCATTCGGAAAATGGGTGCGAAGTAGGTGAAAAAGTGAAGAAAAGTGTCGAAAATAGGGTAAACTTTAAAAAGTCAACCCTAAGAGAGAGAAAGTGGAAGAAAAAGTCAAAGCCGGGAAAAGTACACAGAACTCGAGAGAAACTCGAGGGGAACAAGCCTAGAATGGTGGGAATGAGGAAAGAGGCACCGAAATCAAATTTCAATCGGTTCAAAGTGAAGAGAGCTAAGAGGGTTTAGTGAATCCACTTCGTGTGGGGCGTCGGAAAATGTGTAGAAAGCGAAAATCTAGAGAGAAGGAGTGTCTAGAGAGAGAGGGAGAAAGATTTCGGCCGTAGAGAAGTAAGGAAATGAAGTGTGGGGGGCTGTATATAAAGACCTGAGCCAAAAAGTCAAGTTTTCCCTCGAACTGCCATTCGTGGCCGGCATGGGGCCGGCAAGGCCTATCGGTGGCCGGCAAGGCTCATCCGTGGCCAGCACCCTTCTCTTGTGGCCGGCAAGTGGCCGGTGGCCTCCCTTGGGGTCTTGATGCTGTTTTGTGTCCTTGGTTTCCAAGAAGTATAGGGATGGTTCATTGTTGGGTTCAGATTGTCTCTACGGAAGCCCAAAACTGTGTTTTCGATGCACGATGTTCGTTACTTGTCAACATGACCGAGGTGTATCCTTTAAACATATTGTAACTCTTCTGAGAGGTAAATCGGAAGTTGCTACTGAATTTGTTTTTGTCAAATCATGCTTTGTACCTTGCATGGAATATACATTTCTCCATTGGTGCATAGAATATGCATTTCACGTTTTTGCATGAATATGCATTTTGCTTCTTTGCGTAGAATATGCATTACGTATATGTTGTTACATAAGATATGCATTTCACGCATATTGGATGCACGTCTTGCATCCATTATGAATCATGCATAAAATATGCATCCACTCTTGAATCACACATATAATATGCTTCTGTTTTTGTTTCTCACATAGAACATGCCATTAACATTGTATCTCAGTTGTTTGTTTTGCATAGAACATGCATTCTTACTATATCGCACTTGTTAAGTTTCTTTCTTATACAGGAAAACGATATTGTATGTACGGTTCATTTGAAGAAAGGCAAGCGATATTGTATGAATGGTTCATTCAGAGGAGTTCCAGATAAATCTTTCGTGCCATATTCGGATCACATCCTTTTTTGTCAATCGGTTAAAAACATTCAGGTGTGCCCGGTGTTCACACCACCCTTCCTCCTCTCGCGTGTGATGCGTTAGGATTGCAAATCGGTTAAAAACAATCGGGTGTGCCCGGTGTTCACACCACCCTTCCTCCTCTCGTGTGTGACGCATTAGGATTGCAAATCGGTTAAAAATATTCCGGTGCACTCAGTGTTCACACCACCCTTCCTCCTCTCGTGTGTGACGTGTTAGGATTGCAAATTGGTTAAAAACATTCGGGTGCGCCCAGTGTTCACACCACCCTTCCTCCTCTCGTGTGTGATGCGTTAGGATTGCAAATCGGTTAAAAACATTCGGGTGCGCCTGGTGTTCACACCGCCCTTCCTCCTCTTGCGTGTGACACGTTAGGATTGTAAATTGGTTAAAAACATTTGGGTGCACCCGGTGTTCACACCACCCTTCCTCCTCTCGCATGTGACGTGTTAGGATTGCAAATTGTTAAAAATATTCGGGTGCGCCCGGTGTTCACACCACCCTTTTCTCCTCACCGTGTAACGCATTAGGATCTTGGTTAAGACCTCGAGTGTGCCCGATGGTCACATCGCCCTTTGCCTTTCCTGCGCGACGCGTAGTTATCTTGCATAATTTTCTTACATCCTTTCTGCATGAAATGTGGTTTGGCTCGTGATTTCCACGAGAGGTGTGTTTATTTACTTACTTCTTTTCATGATTGGAATTGCTATACCTTGTTTTAGTTCGTTTAAATGTGGCATTTTCTTTGCATTGCATTTGCATTCAAATGTTTCATTGCACAGCCTCATTGCATGACCATAAGTTATGTTCTTGAATTATGCATATCATCTGCATTTTTCCCCAGAACTACGCTGGTGATTCCTTGCAAAGGGATATGTAAGCAGCCTGCGGGCGCAACCATTTTGTTTTCTGTTTTGATTGTTTGTCCAAGTCTTACGGACTTGTCAAAATGGGTCATCTCTAGGCTTTGATATTCACTCACGTCATTTCATGACTCTGAGTTCTGTCAAAGAGGGGCAACTGTAGACACCCCATTTTTGATAGTCCTCAAGACTTGGACGTCATCGTTTGAACACTCGATGATCATCCACGCTCGTGTTCGTTTTGAGTTCCTGAAGGTCTCGGCTGTGTGCCTCGCCTTGGAGCATCTCGACTTGTCTATTTTGTGCTTGGTTGTGGACCAAGAGCTTGTGGCTTTGTTTCTGAGGGAAAAGGGGTGGTCTGCTGGCCAGCCCTACAACCCATCGGCCAGGCCCTGTGCCCATCGGCTGTGCCTTCTTTCCATCGGCCATCAGTGGTGGCCGGTCGACCTCACTGATGGCCGGTTGGCCTCACTGATGGCCGGTCGGCCATTGTTTTTGGCCGAGGCCCTTTTCTTTGCTTTTGTAGATATTTTGGTGCCAGCTGTGCCAGCTGTTGGGCACAGAAAGCATCCTCCATACACGTGTATGGAGGGATTGTAACAAGCTTCTAGCTTGTCCAACAAGCTTGAGACTTGTGATTCTATATAAGGGGAGGCTCCTCTCCCCTTTCAGAGGTTGAGAATTTTGGATTAGGGCTAAATATATCCCTCTCCCTCTCTATATTTCTCCTTCACTCTCTATATTTGTACTAGTTTGTGCCATAAAGTGAATTTTCTTCACACTTTTGCACCAAAGCACCTAGTGAAACACCATTACCTTGTTGCTGAGGTACTTGAGGGTGTTGTTTGGTCTCAAAAAGCTGGTTTTAACTCAGAGAACTTATTGTCTTAAAGTTGTGCTTCAAGGGTGAGTGTTTTACCTCTTTAAGCTTTATTTTGATCAAGTGTTTGGCCCCCTTTGCATACTGTTTTAGGCCTTGCTTTCAACTACAAAAAGTTCTATTTTTAAGTGTTAAAGATGGCTGTTTGAGGCCCTTTGGGAGTTGAGGGTGTTTTATCCTCTTGTGTGCCTTATTGGCTTAAGCTTGGTTCCATCTTTTAAGGCCTTCGAGGCAATCTTTATTTGGCCTTTTAACCACTGAAATCCAGTGGATTTTCAGTGGTAGAAATGTGGTTTTGAGGTTCAAAATGAGAGGGGGTGGTCCCCTCTCCTCTTGTCTTGTTTGCTTGCCTTGTTGGCCTAATTATTAGGCATGTGTTTCTAGCGTGTGTTTGCTTGTTCTTAGCCTATTCTTGGCCTTATTTCAGCATGGTATAACTCTATTTTGGCTTGGTTGAGTCACCTCATGCATGCTTTTTACACTTGTAGTGTAATCTTGCCATTTAGCCTTGTGTGCTCAATACTTTGATCCATCATGCTAGCCTATTTTAGTTCTATCTCAGCATGTTTTTGGTGCTATTTTGATCCATCATGCTAGCCTATTTTGGTTCTATCTCAGCATGTTCTATCTCGGTTTTGGTGTTTTTAACAAGCTTTAGCTCTGTTTTGAGGCTTCTTTGTCGTATGATGCATGTTATGCATGCTTGTAATGCAATAGCCTTGAATAGCTTTGAGTTTTGAGGTATCTTGCATGCTTGGCTTGAGGTATTTGCATGTTTTGGCATCATTTGGCATGTTATTTCAGAGCATATAGTGCTGCCACACTGCCATGTTTTTCACTCTTTAGGTGCTCTTGAGAGTTGCACCTTTATGCCTTGTTTGTGAGCCAATGTGTATGCATGCTTGTATAAGCTTTTGGGCTCCCTTTTTAGCATGTTTTGGCCTTTGTTTTGGCATGGTTGAGCTTTATCCAGAGTTGGTTTAGTTGTTTAAGCTTAGTATTGCATGCTCCTTGTGTATTGCTCTTTACTAGCCTTGTGCTTTAGGGCCTCTTGCATGCTATACTTGTGTTGTTTGAGTGATATGGCATCATTCAACACAAAATTTCAGAGCATATAGCCTTGTTATACTCTCATGTTTATCACTCTTTCAATGTGTTTGAGGGTTGAGCTTTGTGCCTTACTTGCGAGCCATGAGTTGAGCATGCTTTTCTTGCTTCTTGTGTTTAAGTTTCGACACATTTTGGCCATTGTTTGGGCATGCATGAGGTCTGTTTGGGGTTGGTTAAAGTCCATTGAGCATTGTATTGCATGCCTCTTGTATGATGCTTTTTTACTTGCTTTGATGCTTTAGCCTCCAAACATGCCATGCATGCATTGCTTATATGATGGAACCTCATGAATGCCACTCTAGCATTGGTAGATAGCATGTTATTTGTATGTGTGGTGCATTGCATGTGTTTGGATCAGACGTTAATCCAAACACGAGAAACAAGGGACGTTTCATACTTGAAGTAATGAAACGTGCCTCATTTCTTAGTCACCATCCCCCTTAATTATGCATGATAGGGTGGAGGCCTCTCGAGTCTTGTGTGTTACTTGTGTATTCATCAACATTGTGCAAGCTTGACTTTTGGCCATCATGCATTGAGATGCGTGATTGGTGGCTCGAGAGCCTAGTACTACACTCCTTTGAGCTTGAGATATGATAAGGAGCGTAGTTGCGCACACATTTCTTTGCAAATACACTAGTATGCCTCTGTTTGTACTCTGTTACAGCAAAAGGAGAAATTGCAGGAAGCAGTGGCCAACCGGTCATCAAAGCTGCCGACTGGCCACCAAGGCTGCCGATCGGCTATCAGTAGTGGCCGATGGCCATCAACTTTGGCCGATGGCCATCCCTCTTGGCCGACCATCCCTCAGCATGTTCCTAAGGTGGGTCAGAAGCATTCTGGAAGTTGGCATAATTTTCAGAAGTGTGCAAATAGAGGCATCATGAGGCACGATAGTGGATTTCCGAGCGAAGCCGACCGAGCATGCATTCCCGCTCGCTTCCTGAGGCCATTTGTTTAAATTGCTTAGCTACACTAGTTCATTAGCTTAGTTACTTTGTAATTAATTAGTTAAGTGTTTAATTAACTAATTTGGTTTGTACTTAATTAACTTAGAATAGTTAGTTGATTCAATTTGTTTTGTAATAATTAATTAGCTAAGTTAGTTAATTAGTTGATGTGCAATAGTTAGCTTAATTAGCGTAGCTAGTTAACTTTCATTTATTCGAACCCTCCGTCGAGAGGGCAAATGCTGTAATAAGTGTGCGTGTGTTTGTGAATGTCTTCCAACCCCACGTCTTTCTCCCTTTTACTTAACTACTTTCGACGGTTAGTTTTAGGGCATATTTCAATTAGCATCCTTATGCTTGCATGCGTGCATCATTCATTTATCTTGCATGCATCGAGCTCCCGCATCATACAAATTGCATTGTATTTCAATACACTTTCTTGAATACGTGTTTGAAAGCATGTTATCAAGTGTTGCATTCATATGCTATCTTAGGATATCCGAGCCTATTTTAGTTGCATTTTTGCATGCGTTGCATTAGGCATTATAGCATGATTAGGATCATGCATTGATTTCTAACTAGCTTTTGTTTTGGCTTGGAGTACACTGTAAGTGTTTTCGCTTTAGTATCCTTGCATGTGTGTAAGTGATTGCCATGATAGCATGCTTGCCAGGAGGCTAACTGCTTAAGTGTTTAACTGCATGAATGCCTATGGATGAAGGCTTCATTACTTGAATTGGAACAATTCATTGATTGCGAGTTTTAAGCCCACTTGAAGTGACAAATCATCATGTTTTAAGCCCACCTTGTTTGGGTGGCAAATCCACGTCTTAGCCTACTTGCGAGTAGTACTTTCAAACCATTTTCGAAAAATAAACATGAGATGTTTTGTTCCAATTCTTGCGAGTAAGTCTATACTTGTGTGTTGTGCGCATCACGTAGCAATGTTAGCTAATAACCGGAAAAAGAATACATGTGTTTTCAAAAACAACATATCATGTTAGTAGAGGCCGATCTTTGATCGGGTGAGCGGGGGTGCTCATTTCAGGATCTTCCCCTCTCGTACCCAAGTTCCCGAGTGGAGGCAACTTTGGTGATGACAGACACGTGGCCTTTGGCACGAGTTAGGATTTCCTAAATTTCCCAAAACAAAATATTTAGGTGGCGACTCTGAAATCTGGCAAAGTGGTCCATGTTTGGCGCTTTTTGATTAAAATCGATTTTCCAAAACGATTTGCTGGATTTGGACTCTTTGGTGATTTATCAGTCTTACATTGCACTTTGTGAGATTAGATTCAGAACCGTGACAGGAGTCCGAACTGTAGTAGCTAGAACTACAATTCGCGCCCTCTCCGAAAGGGGGGCGGCGGAGCGAGTTCAGGCGGTCTACATTTTCTGGCGACTCCACTAGGGATTTAGATAACTTGACTCGAACATCATGATATGTTGTTTTGTTTACACTTATGTGTTTCTTTGCATTGCATTTGCATTGGTGCGCTTAAGTCATAGTGTTTGCCGTCTGCTATTCCTGAACGGTTTGCCGGAGGCTTGCTTGGAAAAGCATGCCATAAGGTTGATCGGTTACGGGCTCTGCCACAATGGGAACACAACCCTCAGTTTTTACCGAGGCACCCTTTTTGACCATTCGACCTAGTGCATATCGGAATCCGTAACGACCATTCCAAACTAGGATAGGTTGCTCATCTGATTGTAGGTTGTTTGAAAACCGCTGCGTGTGTAGTGAAACCCTAGTTCCTGGCAAAATTAGGACAGGGAAACCCTACCCCTCCATAGGGGTGTTCTGGCTCTCACTTGCTTGCTATGTGCTTTTAGAGTGTGTCTCTACAGGAATGCATGTATCAGTTTGCAAGTCTGCGTATCAGTCTGAGGACATCAGTATTTGGGGGTATCAGATTTGTGGCAGTGATTTGGGGACAGCGATCAGTGTTGAGAACAGTGTGTTCAGCTTACAATGTCAACTGTGTGTTGTGTTTATTTAAGCCGAATTGTTGTCCGTTTTTCTGGTTGTTTGTTTCCTTATTTTGCTTTATTTATCTTTGTGCAAGATAGTATAGCATCATTGTTTCTGAAGAGGCAGATACCTCCCGATCACTCTCGGTTAGAGGTAGAAGGCTTTCCCGATCTGAGGATCTAGTTGACGGACAACCAGTGTTTGTGTCATTACCCCCGGTTACGAGACGGAGGTCATCCAGGCACAGATCACCAGTACAGCGGTTACCAGTTCAGAGGTCTTTGTCCACCCCACTAGTGAATAGTCGGGCTGAGGTCTATGTTTCTACCATAGAGAGAGATACACTTGTTCAGTTAGATCAACACTTTATGGCAAGTACGGAGGACATGATGTGTCAGCTCCAAGAGGCCATGCAAGTTATGCAACGGGATGCTGTCCGCCAGGCAGAGTTTGTCGTGCGTCAGGCAGAGGTTGTGGCAACAGATAGAGCTGATTGCCAAGCTCCAACAACAGCAGCAACACAACAAGCTGGGGGATCTGCTTCGTATCCACCCCCGCCCCCATCTAGAGTTCCAACAATCAGGGATATTGCAAACGTCCAGGATGATACGGACGCCCCAACACGACCAGTTCCGCCACCAGTTCTACAGCAGATTTCAAAGACACCGGCCTTCTCAACAGATACACCGTTTGAATCTGAGATGGACCCAACCGCTTTGAAAGTGAGCAAGCTAGAAAAGCTATTCAAAAGAGCTCAAGGCGTTAACTCCATTCCAGACATAGAGGATGGATACACCGATTCAGCGGTGACTTTGCCGGATCGGTTCAAGATGCCGCATATAGACCGTTTTGACGGTTCTGGAGATCCTATGGTACATCTGCGGTTGTTCTCGGATATCCTAAGGCCAATGGGTCTCTCCAGACTGGAAAAGCTTTCCCTCTTTGGCCGGACCCTATCGGGTGTTGCGGCCATCTGGTATGCGAAGTTGGAAGATTCTGTCAAGAGAAGTTGGGAGGAGATGACTGAGGCCTTCGTTGCCCAGTATTCATACAACACACAAATCGAGGTCACAACTCGTGACCTCGAGACAACGAGGCAAGAGCCAAAAGAGGTCTTCTCTAACTTTGTAACCCGTTGGAGAGCCAAAGCTTTTATGATGACCACCAGGCCGGTCGAGAAGGATCAGATACAGATGGTTGTGCGCAACCTCTAACTCAAACTGATGCAAATGATGATCGTCCTACCCCTCTCCACCTTTGCTGATTTACACAAGATTGGGGTACAGATTAAGGACGCCATGAAGCAGGGTCTGATTGACCACAAGAGAGAGTAGCCCAAGAGGGCATTTACACGCAGTTTGAATGCAGGCACGAGTAATGCTGCAGCTGCCAGAACTTCTGATGTGGGCATGGTCACCACCACCATTCCAAAAACACCTACAGCTAACCCTTCACCGGTGCGTCCGAAAGCAGCTCACAAACAGCCAGATATCCACCCCAAGGCCAGAACCTTGTACATGCGTTTGTCCAAAGCTTTGGGGTTTTAATCAGGAAAGGGCATTTGAAGCCTCTAGAGCCGCGGCCATTACCAGACAAACTTCCTTCCTCCCATAACCCGGCCAAATACTGTGCCTTTCACCAACAACACAGTCATGACACCGACCAGTGCTATAGACTGCATCATGAGATCCAGGATCTTATTGACAACAAGGTGATTGCACCCCTAGAGAAGCTGAATGTTACCACTAACCCACTCCCACCACATAACCAAGCTCCACCATCCAAACACATCAACCTGATCCAAACCACAGCCATTCCATATGACCCAAGCATATATATCACACCCTCCCACCTACCCAAGCCTGAGGTGTTCATCCAGACAGCACGGACTTGTGCATGTTGAGCACCTCCCAAACTCAACCTGAACCGGTGGTGGTGACTGTCGAAGAGAAAACTGGGATGACTTTGGAGGTAGATGAAAATGTTGATTCAGAGCCTGAGGGGTCTGGGAGCTTTGCGTACGACCGAGTGGTTATATCACATCAACAGATCATGTTAAACAAAGGGTAGAGTTGCCAGCTGGGGCAGAAATCAGTGTGGTCCGGGAAGATGGACCAAGTCAGGGGTTAGATGACCTAGCAGAGCTAGAAGAGGATATTGCCAATCTGCAGTTCTTCAACGAGCAGGACTCAGGGGATGTGAACATCAACTGGTTCAACTTAGATGGATCAGCGGAAAATACTGGGTGGCTCAGCGACGAGCCAGATGTTGTTGAGGTGTCTTAGCCAGAACAGGGGCAATCAGAAGCTGGGATATCAGCAATGGCCGAAAGGGTCGAGAATCAGGAAGCATCGCCGGAAAGCACTAATGTTAAGAATTTTGCTCGAGATCTGGGTAGTTTGAGTACGGTAGACACTGAACATGAGGCTGCATTGAAGCAACTTGAGCAAGAAAAGATCGAGGATCTTGAGAGGGCCAGGTAGGCCAAAGCCCCTGCGAGGACAGAATGTGCTGTGAGCACAAGAACAGTTATAACGGAACCGGACAGCTATCTGTGGGTTGCCGACGGGATGTGGTGGGAAGACGACGACTTACGTCTTGCCCACACCGACGAGAACCGGGGGCAGAACCAACCAGATGACACCTGGTATGTTGAGGAGGTTGACCATATGACCAGGAGTGGGCGGTACTTCAAGCCCCCACACTTAGACCAGCCGGAGGCATCTGGGAAGGACAAAGAAGCAGAGAGGCAGAAAGAAAAGCTGCTAGAGGAGGAAGCTATGCTGAAACAGCTAAAGAAAATTCAAGCAAACATATCCATCTGGGGACTGCTTATGGCCTCGAGGGTTCACAGACAGGCCATCCTTACAGTTATGGATAGGGCCAAGCTTTCAATCGATACAACTCCGGAGCAGTTGGTAGGGCTGGTTTTCCCGGGAGGAGCTTCCCCGACCTTGACCTTCACCGACAAAGAACTACCGCCCGAGGGCTCAGATCATAACAAACCACTCTACATCTCTGTGGAGTGTAGAGATAAATGGATACCGGTGGTCCTGGTCGACACGGGATCTGCAATCAATGTATGTCCGTCGAGAATGGCGTATGCTATCGGGTTGAAGCCCGCGGATTTTGTGCCTACGACCCAGGTGATTCGGGCCTATGATAATACCAGCCGGGAGGTGATGGGGACCGTACGGATTAAGACTCAGGTTGGTCCAGGGCAACATGACATTGAGTTTCATGTCTTGGATGTTCCCGCAACCTTCAATCTACTCCTTGGGCGGTCGTGGCTGCACTAGGTGAAAGCCGTCTCTTCCACCTTACACCAAATGCTGAAGTACCCTCACGGGAAGGGGGTGGCAATCGTTTTTGGGAATTCTTTCATACATCCGTTGCCAGAGGTTTCTACCCCAGTTCTGGAGATTCAGCATGGCGCAGAGGATGTATTTATGTCAGGATTCACCCTAGCTGAGGCCCGGGTTGTAGAAAATATGCTAGCTGTTGATGAGGGGCTATACGTCAGTGCACAATCTGTCTACCTTATGAACAAGCTTCAGCACATGCCCAGGATGGGATTGGGGCGAAGTGGCTGGAAGGGCGTCATAGCATCGGCCGAAGTACCGCATAACCCATATACGTTTGGCCTAGGTTATCTGCCTACCAAAGAAGATTGGGCGAGGAAAGGAAGAGAGATGGCCGGAAGAGCCAGGGCAAAGCAAGCCGGGAAGCATTATGAGTTGGTGCACCGACCTATCCACGGGACCCTGAACAGACGCTTTGTCTGGGAGGGGGAAGACTTCCCATTCTGCGGCTTTCCGGAGCCTTGGATGAATTTAGAGAAGCGGCGCTTGCTCGGCTTCGACGCTTTGTCCGGGGATGAAGTTGCCGAAGAGCAGACAGACCCACCAGCTGAGGCTGAGCAGTGCAAGGAGGAGGATTCTGAGAGCACATAAATTGGGATGGGGGCAGCGCTGGCTTGTCTCCTCTCAGATCCTCAGATCGTACCGGAGTGCTTGGGGGATAACTTCTCAGTTTCCATGATCGGGGATGAAGCGGCTGTGGGCCCATCTTCAGGCATTCTTGATGCATCCATCACACCCTCCCTCGTCTGGCAATATGAGGAAGGCTTTTTATCGAGCAGTCCGGGTCAGGTAGTGAGCGGAATCTGATTCCACTGAGTCTGTGGAGTCGGAATCAGATTCCAGCTCTTTTGAGTCTGAGTCCGGTATCTTGGAGGTGATAACCCGGATGCCACTATCTGTCCAGGTCGTCTTTTTCTTTTTCCGTTGAGTCTGTTGTAATAGAGGAATCAGGCGGACTGGATGTTATTAATGAGAATGGTACGGTTGTGGCTTCCGAGTACTTTTCTGTGCCTTTAATTTATTGCATTAATCAAGACTTTGAAAATTTTAATGAAAACGACGAGGAATAAATTCCTCCGGTTTTGAAATATTTGCTTGATCAAGAGCAGGAGAGGTTTGTAAAACCTTTGGTTGATGAAATCACCTTAATTAACGTTGGTACTGAGAAGGATCCGCGACTGGTCCAGATCGGGTCCACGTTGTCTTCTGAGGAGCGCGAGTGCTTAGTCACTTTATTAAAAGATTTCAAAGATGTTTTCGCGTGGTCCTATGAAGACATGCCTGGAATCGATCCTGAGATTGTACAGCACCAGATCCCTCTTGACACAGAGGCCCGACCCGTTAAGCAGAAGCTCCGAAGGATCCGCCCAGACTGGGCTCTGAAAATCAAAGAAGAGGTCACCAAGCAGATCGATGCAGGGTTCCTGTTAATATCTGAGTATCTAACTTGGTTGGCCAATATAGTTCCGGTGCTGAAGAAGGACGGCAGAATTCGGGTATGTGTGGACTTCAGGGATTTGAACAAAGCCAGTCCGAAGGACGACTTTCCTCTGCTGCATATCGACGAATTAGTGGACTTCACTACTCGGCATGCGCTGCTCTCGTTCATGGATGGGTTTTCAGGCTATAATCAGATTTTGATGGCACCCGAAGATAGGGAGAAAACTGCTTTCACCACCCCGTGGGGAACCTATTCTTATAGGGTGATGCCGTTCGGCTTGAAGAACGCTGGGGCTACGTATCAACGAGCAGCGACCACGATTTTGCACGATTATGATCCATAAAGAGGTTGAGGTGTAGGTGGATGACATGATTGTCAAGTCCAAGGAAAGAGTGGGCCACTACACTGCTTGCAGAAATTCTTCCAATGGATCGGAGAGTATCGGTTGCGGCTGAATCCTCAGAAATGTACATTTGGTACAGTTAGGGAAAAGCTGGGGTTTTGATCAACAAGGGGTATCGAGGTCGATCCTTCTAAAATCAAGGCCATCTTAGAAATGCCACCACGGGACTGAAAAGGAGGTGTGAGGCTTCTGGTAAGTGCAATTCATAAGACGGTTTATTGCAAATTTAATTTGACTTGTGAACCACTGTTTGGTCTCCTGAAGAAAGGAAAGAAGTTCAATGGGGACGACGATGAAGTTGCTTTCGAGCAGATCAAGCAATATTTTACAGAACCCACTGTGTTGTCACCGCCTGAGCCGGGGAACCGTTGATTCGTACCTGTTAGTGACTGAAACGACGATGGCTGCATGCTTGCACAAAAGTCTGAGGAAAAATGGAAAAGGCTATCGTACTACCTGAGTAAGAAAAGCTGGATTTACGAGACTCGCTACACTCACTGGAGAAGGTTGTTGGCTTGGTATGGGCTACCAGGAGTTGAGGCACTACCTGTTAGCTCACTCTATAATACTGGTTTTGAGATTAGATCCCATCAATATCTCTTCGAGAAACTGGCACTTACGGGTAGGCTAGCTCGCTGGTTGCTTCTGCTTTCCGAATTTGATCTGAAGTACATGACGCGCAAGTTAGTGAAAGGGAGAGCGGTAGCGGAGTTCCTAGCCGACCACCCAGTTGAAGGGGATGAAGTAGTGGAATATTTGTTCCCAGATGAGGCCATCCTGCATGTCGAAGAAGAGACTTGGACGATGTACTTTGACGGAGCGTCAAACTAATACGGGTATGGGATAGGCCATCTTGCATGTCGAGCTGGTTGCTTTTACTTTCCGAATTTGATCTTGGGGGGCCGAATATATGGAAAAATAGAAGGGTTACTATTTGAAGACTGATATTAATCGGCGGTATCCTACGAGAGTGGGGAGCCGAATATAATATAGCGCCGAATAGGTGTAAGTCCTAGGCCGAATAAGAGAAAGGACAATGATTTAAAAAGTAGGCCCTGGCCCCGAGGATTGATCTGAACATGTATAAATACAGGAACACGGTTATAGAAAGGTATGTAAGAATCACTTCACTTAACTTAGTAAACAAGCTATCTTGAGTGTCTGAACGAACTTGTTCGTCGGAGTGCTAATTCCGACACCCCGACCGGAGTGTTTGTATCTTTTCAGGTGACTAGTGAGGATCACTAGCGTCTCCCAGGATCCGAAGAGTATTTCCAAACCATTCTCCATAATTGGCGCCGTCTGTGGGTATACTCAAATACATCCATGGAAGGCGTGACTGAAGATCCTCCGGTAGCCCTTGACGAGACCGCACAGGGAGATAACCTCACTCCAGCAAATATGCTCGGAAAAGAAACCATCGCTGCAAGACGCGCCTTGAACTTCGACTCACCAACGACCTCAGCGCAAGAGAATGTAGCGATCATGGAACAAGCAAAGCAAGAGAATGAACAAAGGCTGGAGAACATGATTGCTGAAAATGAACGTCTCTGTCAAGATTTGGCCCTCGAGGTCGCAAAATCGAGAGAAGCCATGCGTCAAGATCCCGAACGACCTCCGAGGGCCGGTGGACAATGACCTCGAGCCCGACCAAAGGATACCGATAGCGACTCCAGCTCATCGCCCACGGAGCTCAACAAGAAGGGACGATCTGAAACTTCCAGCTCCTCCGAAAAGAGTCTACATACAAGGAACAAGCGCAAGGGGAGCAGTTCAGACGAAGAGGACCAGCACGATCCTTTTGTCTGACGGATTGCAAGGGGCCCTGCCCAAGAAGTTCAAAGCTTCGTCATTCACTCTTTACGATGGAAAATCAGACCCCACTGATCATATCCGTCACTACAAGTAGGCCATGACATTGCATGCAGACAACGAAGCCCTCATGTGCCGCATATTTGCCAACAGCCTGGGGCCATTAGCTGTCCGGTGGTATTACAAGCTGGAGCCGGCCTCGATTAAAAGCTTCCATCAGTTACAGAAATACTGCAGGGCCAGGTTCATCACCAACGAGGTACAGCCGGAACAGGTCGACTCTCTTTGGGCTATGCAGATTCAGTCAGGAGAACGCTCAGAGCGTATTCGGCGCGCTATTGGGAATGCTTCAACCTCATCGATGAGTTGTAACGACTCCATGGCCATCACCGCCTTCAAAATGGGACTAATCCTGACAGTCCTCTTCGCAACTCCCTAACCAGACCAAGACCCCCAAAACAGTCTGGGCGTTGATGAAGAAAGTGAAGAGTACTGCAAAGTGGAAGATGATGCTTTGAGATAAAAAACCGGCCAAATGTCCAACAAAACGGCCCCCCCCTGAAATTGCTCAACCAAGAAGAAGGTTTCGTGCCACCTCCTAGCCCAGAGCTCGGCAACGCGCTAACGAGACAAAAGGTAGGATACTCGCCGATCGAGCGATCAATGCTCCCACCGGCGAATGAACAATTGCAAGTCGACAACAGGCGTTCGAGGCGTGCCGACAAGAAGTACACAGAGTTGTCAGAACCAATCGTTGCAATAATGACCAAAGTCCAACACCTTCCATTCTTCAAATGGCCGTCAAAGATGGTGGGCCGCCCGACACGCGAAGAAGGGATAGGCGGTGCGAATATCACAAAGATCACGACCAACAAACGGAGAGTTGTTACGCATTAAAAGATACCTGGAAGAATGGTGCAAGACGGCTGATTGCAACAGTATATGAGGAAAGGGAAGCCAACCAAGGCACTAGCCCCTGAGGCCAGGATCACCTCCACTTGGCATGATCCATGTGATCTATAGCCTGCCTGCACCCCAAACCGTGCACACATCCAATCCCCCAAAAGCAATGTATTCCGACTGAATGGCCCAAAGAAGCTGCCGCCAATCACTTTCAATGACTCCGATCTTAGCGGCGCAACAGCTTCCCACATCGATCCGTTGGTCATTAAATTACGCATAAATCGATTCACCATTATTGAATGCATCTCATAGACTGGGAGTAGTCAGAGGTATGTATTACCAAACTTTCATCAAACTCAGCCTCAACGAGTCAGCTCTATATCCGGCCCTCACCCATTGTTCGGCTTTAATATGAATCCTGAATACCAGTTAGGGAAGATCATGTACCTGTTCAAGCGGGCTCCAGAACGGTCGAAGTAGAATTCCTGGTCGTAAAGCTCCCTTCGCCGTATAATGTCATCATGGGGCGAACCTGGATACATCTTATGAAGGCCGTTCCAAGCACTTATTATCAGCTTGTGCGCTTCCCGATAGCCCACGGCATTGCAGAGATCCGTGGCTCCCCCCAATCGGCACAAGCAGAGATTTTATGAAAACCCTATCACTGACCCGACCTGTGGGCTTTGATACTTGTATATATATCGCTTCTGCAATGCAAACCATTTTTCTTCGTCGCTCAATTCATTTCACAAACCCTATTGTAACGCCCGTCATGACGACAATTCGGAGCGCCCTTGGCTGCATGTCACCTCAGGGCCGATTAAGTCTCCGAATTCGGAGCGCCCTTCGTGGATATCACGATTGGCCACCTTAAGTCTCTGGATTCGGAGCGCCCTTGGGTGCATGTCACCTTAGGGCCGATTAAGTCTCCGGATTCGGAGCGCCCTTCGTGGATATCACGATTGGCCACATTAAGTCTCCGGATTCGGAGCCCCCCTTCGGTGCATGACACCTTAGGGACGGTTAAGCCTCCGGATTCGGAGCCCCCTTCGGTGCATGACACCCTTGCGCTGATTAAGTCTACGGATTCGGAGCCCCCTTCGGTGCATGACACCCTTGCGCTGATTAAGTCTACGGATTCGGAGCCCCCTTCGGTGCATGACACCCTTGCGCTGATTAAGTCTACGGATTCGGAGCCCCCTTCGGTGCATGACACCTTAGAGCTGATTAAGTCTACGGATTCGGAGGCCCGTTTGGTGCATGACACCTTAGGGCCGATTAAGTCTCCGGATTCAGAGTGCCCTTCGTGGATATCACGATTGGCTACATTAAGTCTCCGGATTCGGAGTCCCCTTCGGTGCATGACACCTTAGGGCCAATTAAGTCTCCGGATTCGGAGCGCCCTTTCGTGGATATCACGATTGGCCACATTAAGTCTCCGAATTCGGAGCGCCCTTCGTGGATATCACGATTGGCCACATTAAGTCTCCGGATTCGGAGCCCCCCTTCGGTGCATGACACCTTAGGGCCGGTTAAGCCTCCGGAATCGGAGCCCCCTTCGGTGCATGACACCTTAGTACTGATTAAGTCTCCGGATTCGGAGCCCGTTTTGGTCCGTGACACCTTAGGGCCGATTAAGTCTCCGGATTCGGAGCGCCCTTCGTGGATATCACGATTGGCCACATTAAGTCTCCGGATTCGGAGCCCCCCTTCGGTGCATGACACCTTAGGGCCGGTTAAGCCTCCGGATTCGGAGCCCCCTTCGGTGCATGACACCTTAGAGCCAATTTAGCCTCCGGGTTCGGAGTACCCTTTGCCACGAACAAAACAAAACTCGCCAACACCAGAAACAAGGTGCTTAACTGAGCACATAAAAAATTCAGAGCAAGACGCAAATAAGGTGCTTAACTAAGCATATAAAAAATTCAAAATAAGACGCAAATGTTTGAAATAAAGCTTTTTATTCGATCAAACAGTTGTTATATAAACGCAACTTGCATTTGAGCATTACAATTTTTATTTAATCAGACAGTTGTTACATAAACACAACTTGCATTTGTGCATTACAATACCCATTTCCAATCTCAAAAGCTAAAAAGGGGAGAAGACGCATTGGTAAAACAGAAGCGCCGAATCAACTCCCGTCACCCGGAAGTCCTCCGCGGTTTGCAATGCCTTGAGCCAACTGTGGCCAAGTCCTCCCCTGATACCATTGACAATGTCAAGGCAAAGATCCAGGACGAGGAAGGATAAACCCAACGGTTGTTGCCTTTCCTTTCGGGGTATTCTGCTTCGACGACTTGAAGATTCATGCCAACTTTTGGACGCCCTACTTCCCATACGGATGGTCCTCTGCCGCGTTCCATGGCAACACCAAGTTCGGCTGAACTCCAGTCTCTAACTAACATCCCACTTCTCCACCTCACATAAGTGATTGTCTATCTGCGCGAAGCGCCCTTCCTTTTATTTTCAATACTGGCAGCGATGTCGAGGCCCCAATCCCGAGGCAATTTCACTAACACTAAACTCCATGAGAAAAACGTCGGTTGACATTCGCCACGGCGTAGTTATCCAAATGACTTTTTGAAGCGCGTGCACTGGCAAAAAATCTAGGCCCCGAGCCGCGTTGAATTTGACGCAGCCACTCTACCCACTGGCTTTCGGCTTCCTCAGGTTGCAATAGCCTCATTCAGGAATAAACGGCTACCACGTATGGTTCGACCCTGCCGATCAACGTTTATACATTCATTCAAACATATACAATGAAACGAAACGCATACATACCAAATACGAACTGCAACAAAATATTTATCATAGAACACTTTTTATTCAATAAAGCAAGCAATATATTACATAGTTTTGAACACGATCTGCGTTTCAACCTTACAAAAAGTATACTTATACGGCATCACCCTCATCCTCACTCTTCTCGACTTCAAAAGCAGAAAACGAAAAATGTTTACTGTGGTAGAGTGGCGATGCCGAATCAATCCCCGACGCTCGAAGAGCTTCTGCGGCTTGAGATGCCTTGATCCAACCGTGCCTAAATCCACGATTTTCACATCGGCAAACTTCTTCGGCAAGTTTTTCTTGGTCTTTTCGATTCCAACTTTTGGCCTTCGTGGAAACCTTTCTTATAGGCCCCCCTTCGCGTTCTCCATTGCGAACATACTCACCGTCTCACGATCGGCAAGCACGGAACTGATGAGCCGACTGGTAACCCTTTCTTCCACGATTGGGTTTTCGTGCCCGGCGGGTTGTGCCTGGGCCGCCTTGGTTTGCCTTAACTCGCGCTCAGCGGCCTCCATGCGAGCCTCCAAACTTCGAATACGTTCCTCTTTCTTCTCCATTTCTCGGTGGGCAGCGCGCAACGGCATGCCGATTTCATAGGCAGTGTAAAGCCCCTTCACCGCCCCGTGAATGCCTTCGCGAAATACTTCGTAGTCCTGATGACCTACCATCGATTGCTGAACTTGAGGAGGAAAAATTTGTCAAGCAAACTCGACCGCTACATTTGGGTCTCGAACGATCGAGTCCGCCTCTGTCATGGGTCTATTCCCCACAAACACCACAATGTCTATTCCCCTCTCGACTCGAGGTTAAGAAGATCTGCCCTGCGACTGCTTCTCCCGCCTGGGCGACCTGCTTCAACGTCGAGGAGACTGACGCCTCTCTCAATCCCTGGAACTCCTACCCCCTGTGCACGAAGGGTCACCACCTCGATGCATGTCTCCACCCAGCTCAGCTAGCGTCCTCGCTTCCCCTCTGCTGTTAAAGAAGAGTCTGTTCGACATTCACACGATACCTTCAAAAGCTGGAGTCAGTTGTTTACTGTATTCATAAAAGTTGTACCCATAATTATTTATCCTTTACAGAGGCAGCACCCTCGAGGCAATTTCATTAATTGTGAAAACCTCAATCACCCCGGCGCCCGAATAATCATGCACCGCCTGGGGCAAGGGCAGATTTATCAATCTATTCGGCTTAAGTGCCCCAGCCAGCTCATGAATCGACTTTAGAATGATTAGGCACCCCCTGGGGCAAGGGAAAATTTATCAATCTATTCGGCTTAAGTGCCCCAGCCGGCTCATAAATCGACTTCGAATGATCATACACCGCCGGGGGCAAGGGCATGATAGATTTATCAATCTATTCAGCTTAAGTGCCCCAGTCGGCTCATGAATCGACTTCAGAATGATCATGCACTGCCTGGACAAGGGCGTGATAGATTTATCAATCTATTCGGCTTAAGTTCCCTAGCCGGCTCATGAATCGACTTCAGAATAATCATGCACCCCCTGGGGCAAGGGCGTGATAGATTTATCAATCTATTCGGCCATAAGTGCCCCAGCCGGCTCATGAATCCACTTCAGAAAGATCATGCACCCCCTGGGGCAAGGGCGTGATAGATTTATCAATCTATTCGGCTTAAGTGCACCAGCCGGCTCATGAATCGACTTCGGAATGATCATGCACCGCCTGGAGAAAGGGCAGATTAATCAATCTATTCGGATTAAGTTCCCCAGCCAGCCCATGAATCGTTTCACATAATACCAACGAACTATTCGGCATACGAATGATAAGATTGCCATGATATTCAATCATAGAAAGGTCAACAGAGTAATCATTCTATCTAAAGTAGTGAAAGGCAAAAATTCTACACCAACATAACATCACAAACTGCGCATTAGTAGTGAAACAAGAAGATAATTTTCATGAATAAATTGAGCGCAGACAGTAGCCAATTTATACATGAAAACTACTCGGAACCAACAAAAGTCCTAAAAACAAAACAATACATTAAAAGGGAAAGCATTTCATAAAATTCGAATGACTCCCAGATCAATCCTCGGGGTCAGACTCAAGTGGCTCAACGTCCACCTGCTCATAAGAAATTGGCAAGGCTAATGCAACCCCAGCGGCATCAAGGGCCTTGAGCCACCTGTGTTTGAACCCCCGATTCTCAAACTTTGGGACTTCATCCACGTATTCTTTCAAGGCGGCGCCTTTTCCTGCTTCGAATGCGGCAGAAGCCTCAGATTCTGCCTTTTCCTTGGCCGCCTTCAACTCTGCTAACTCAGTCTCCATCTTGTTAAGCGCCTCCTCGGCTAGCCTAAGCGATTCTTTGCTCGCGTTCGCCCTATCTTCGGCATCAGAACGGAGCTGATCGGCAGCCCGAACCCTTTCCAATTCGGCTTCGGCTCGCGTAGTCTCCATAGCGGCTCTCATCATCTCAAACTCTGCCCTGCTCTTTTGATCGACCACCTCTGACTGCAAACGGTCAATCCTCTCAAGGGCATCGTGTAGGCGGCGGCCCAAGTCGGCGATCCTGCCGACCGTCTGCAAAATGAGTTGGGATCGTTAGATGCCATAGGCAACCAAACTTAAAACAAGTCAAAGTTCACCTACCAGAAGGTCCGACTGCGCAGATAGGGCTATGGCCACCAAATCCGGCACGGCATGAAAGGATGCCTTATCAGCTGGTAGGGAGACTGACGCCGCCAGGCTCAAGGCTACCGCCGGGTCGGTAATGATGGATGCGTCGGAGGCAATCGGCGTGTCTCTGATCTTTGGCTGAACAATAAAAGGAACAACCACGTCCGATTCTTCTAAGTGAGGCCTTTTGTCGGCAAGACTATCTTCTAAACCGGCCTCTCTCTCGGCGTTGCGCTTCTTACCCCGCTCTTCCGGAATCAACCGTTCATCAATGACCGGTTGTTCAACCTCTTTCACCGTTTCGGCCGCAACAATCTTAGCCGGCTCTTCAATAACGGGGTCGAAAGATTCAACCGAGGCAGGTCAGAGCGGGCGGCCTTGGCCTTTTTTCCGGGTAGCCATACGCTCGGCATTTTTCTTTCGAGCCATCTGCGTGAGGCTTTCCCCAGCCATACCTTCAAAAAAATCGCCGGGTAGGTCTCCCAAACCTCCAAAAATATCCCTGGAAGAAAACTCCGCCCGACCCGAAGTCGACGGCGAGGTAGGCTGACTACGTCTGGCTGCCTCAAATGCCGAGTTTAGGGCCTCATCAACCTCTTCGGCCTCCTCAGCGAACTCTGTGTCTGGTTCGGCGACTACCTCTACCACCGGCTCCATGTCTTGCCCCGAGTCGGAAGCTTCGAGACCAACTTGTCTCAGACTCTTGAAGCTAGGGAAGATAAGAGCCGCAAGCTGTTGATCGACGGATGGAATTGGAATATTGTCAGCGGCCGAAAAAGTAGTGTACGTAGTCTCGTATCGAAGAAGTATGTGGGCCACTCTCCCTTGCTTCTATAAGTTTGGATGGCCGAAGTATCTGAGTGCAGTCGTAACCTGCGCAAGGACCGCGTCGTCGGTAGAAACCAGAATCTTCTTCAAATTACTACCTGCAAAGACAAATGGTTAGACACAGAGGGAAGGCCGAGTAAAAGAAAAGTTTAGTAAACACAAAGAGACACATGGCAACCTGGTTCACCCCTCTGTCTGGGAATAGGGTCTAGGCGACCCTCGCCTTCGCTAAATTCCCAGTTCCTTCGGATATTGACCATTACGTCATCCACACGCTTGCCAGAACTGGCAAGCATGGTTACCAAATGATGGTCAGTATCCTTGGCCCTAAGAAAGTACCGCCCAAGCCGACCGAAAGATTTGGCTAAGGCATAGCAGTGCCGAATGGCCAGAATCCCAAGACTGATCCCGAGGCGTCGGTTCAACTCTACGATCCCCATTACGATTCAAAAAAAGTTCACGCTGGGCTGAGAAGGAATCAGACCCCAATAGCGGAGAACGGCCCTAAGGAATGGATGTAGGGGAAAACGGACCCCGCCCTCTGCAATGGATAGGAGAGGAAAAACGATTGAATTTTGATCCTCTCTCTCCATATCCAGAGTGTTGTCTGTCACTAGAGATAGATGAACATCGTCGGGGATGGAAAAGTGTCGCCGGAATCCGGAAACACGACCCTCAGGAAGGAGGTCTTTCAAGTGTTTGGCCATTTTCACGAGGAATAAAGGGGTTCACCAAAATGAGAATAATAAAAGAAAGTAGGATTGCAAAGAAAAGAGAAGAAGACTTACGAGGAGCAAGGGAGACGAGGGTAGACGGAGAAGAGTTGCAGAAAATGCGAGTTAGAGAAGGGATATCCGCTGGAGGTCCAAGAGTCTCGAATACTTGACGAACTGTGCATTCGAAAGGACTGAAATTTCAAATCACAATAAATGCGAGACGCACGATTGAGGCGGGAGAGCGTAATGATGAACGAAAAGGTGTGCGCATCCTGACATCTATATTGGGGTACGTGAAGCCGCCTGACCTATTTTAACTTTTCCAATTCAAGACGAAACACGCCGATTAACTTCCGTCAATGGGGAGTTCGGGGGGCAATTGTGGGGGGCCGAATATATGGAAAAATCAAAAGGTGCGTACTATTTGAAGACTGATATTAATCGGCTGTATCCTACGAGAGTGGGGAGCCGAATATAATATATGTGCTGAATAGGTGTAAGTCTTAGGGCCGAATAAGAGAAAGGACAATGATTAAAAAGTAGGCCCTGGCCCTGAGGATTGATCTGAACATGTATAAATACAGGAAATATGGTTATAGAAAGGTATGTAAGAATCACTTCACTTAACTTAGTAAACAAGCTATCTTGAGTGTCTGAACTAACTTGTCCGTCGGAGTGCTAATTCCGGCACCCCCGACCGGAGTGTTTGTATCTTTTCAGGCGACTAGCTGAGGATCACTAGCGTCTCCCAGGATCCGAAGAGTATTTCCAAACCACTTCTCCACAGATCTGAAGTACATGACGCGCAAGTCAGTGAAAGGGAGAGCGGTAGCGGAGTTCCTAGCCAACCACCCTATTGAAGGGGATGAAGTAGCGGAATATTTGTTGCCAGATGAGGCCATCTTGCATGTCGAAGAAGAGACTTGGACGATGTACTTTGACGGAGCGTCAAACCAATACGGGTATGGGATAGGGGTGTTGCTGATAGCACCCGACAATTCCCGTATACCCTTAGCATTCAAACTCCGGTTCAAAGTGTCGAACAATGAGGCAGAATATGAGGCATGTATTGCTGGACTAGAAGCGCCCTGGAACTAGGGGCAAAACGGTTGGATGTCATCGGGGACTCGAACCTTGTTGTATCTCAAGCTAAAGGAGATTGGAAAGTTAAAGAAGAAAAAATCAGAATCTATCACCAGACCTTGGACGTTCTGATTCCTCGGTTTGAGAAACTGAACTTCGCTCATCTGTTAAGAGAGAACAACAGGTTCGCTGATTCATTAGCAACTCTATCTTCTATGATAGACATCCCTTTGGAGTCCGGATGCGTCCGATCATCATTGAACAAAATTCGTGCCGGCCTACGAGCTGATTGCTGCCATAGATGAGGTACAAGATCAAACCCTGGTATTACGACATCTGGAACTTCTTGGAAAAGGAGCGTATCCACCAGGGGCAAATGCCAAAGATAAGAGGGCAATTCGAAGAATGGCTGCTCAGTTCATCGTCTGCGGGGGTAAACTGTACAAGAGGGGTCATCTCGGGATGCATAATATGTTGATGCTGAAGAATCCAAGCGCCTGATGGAGGCCATCCATGGAGGAGAGTGCGGAGCACATGACGGGGTGATGCTAGCCGGAAGATCCTTAGACAGGGTTATTACTGGTCAACCATGGAGGAGGATTGTATTGGCTTTGTCGGCGATGCCACAAATGTCAGATCCATGCAAACCGCATGAACATTCCGCCGTCGAAGCTGTACAACATGACTTCGCCATGGCCTTTTCAGTCTGGGGATTGATGTAATTGGGGCTGTCACTCCGAAGGGGTCCAACGGGCATGAGTACATTCTGGTAGCGATAGACTACTTCACGAAGTGGGTTGAGGCCCAATCTTACGCGGTGTTGAAGGCATCGCATGCTAAGTTCATCAGGAACAACATTATTGTCGCTACGGGGTCCCGAATGAGATTATTTCGGATAATGGTTCCCACTTCAAGAAGGAGGTGATCGACTTGTTGGAGAAGTACAACGTGGCTTTTCATAAGTCATCTACATATCGGCCGCAAACCAACGGAGCAGTTGAGGCCGCCAACAAGAACATCAAGCACATTCTGCAGAAGATGGTGGAAACCTACAGGGACTGGCCAGATAAGCTGCCATTTGCTCTTTGGGGCTACCGGACTTCAATTCGAACTTCTACTGGGGCAACTCCGTATTCCTTGGTTTATGGGATGGAGGCTGTTCTGCCTATCGAAGTTGAGGTTCCGTCATTACGGGTATTGGCTGAGTGTCAGATAGCTGAGGCAGATTGGCAGCAAAGCAGGTTCGAAGAACTCATGCTCTTTGATGAAAGAAGGCTGAAAGCACTGTATCACGTCCAGGGTTATCAACGAAGAATTGCCAGGGCTTTCAACAAGAAGGTTAAGTCCAGGAATTTGAAAGAGGGGGATCTAGTGCTCAAAGACAACCGAGCTCCCATCCACGACCCTAGGGGCAAGTTCAGACCCAATTGGACTGGCCCTTACATCATCAAGTCTATCTGGTCGGGTGGAGCTGTCATTCTGATGGATTTAGATGGCCTTGAGTTCTCCCAGCCGATCAACATGGACAAGTTGAAGAAATACTATCCCTGAGTGGCTCGCTAGGCCGAAAACCCGAAAGGGCGACCTAGGCAAAAGTTAGAGCACAAAAAATTTGAAATAATAAAAACTGAGCTCGCAAGGTTGAAAACCCAGAAAGGGCGGCCTTGGCAAAAGTTAGAGCGCAAAAGGAGAGTGTTAATACACGAGTGAACCTGAACCGAACTACGTAAGGCTTGATTCCCATCTTGGGATACGTAGGCAACTTCATTCTGAAGTCCAGCCATAAACACTTCCAAATCAACTTTGTCCATGTGATCATGTTGGTCATCTTTGTCTATTCTGCATTCAAGAGCTCGGTTGTGATCTCCAGTGCAGTGCTATTCAGACTAGGGGCAACTTTCCAGTTGCTGGATCCGGGGTTGTACATCTCAGTGATAGATCTCGGGCGTGTCCAGTTGTGATCCATATCGAAAATGGTTTTGAAAAGTTTTAATAAAAGTTGATTTTGCTCAAATTAATCTTTTTACGACTTAGACCATTTTTGGACCAAACGGAAAATTTTCAGTACCCACAACCTTCAATTACATTGATTTCAGTACAGAGTTCTCCTACTCTTGAATACAAATTTAAGTTGCTTTTTATTACATTCATAAATAAAACTTGAAAGTACTGATAAAGCAATAAACTCGGGGCATATCAGGTGTTCCTGCGCCCCTCCCAGAGCTTGTGGAAGCCTCTGATGCCAAAGTAGGCCCAACCTGCGCCTCTTCATCAAGCCAAGCTATGCACTCATCAGAGAGGGTGCAACTGAAAGTGGGAGGGGGCCAGAAGCTCTCTCGTCCTCCATGCTGTGGCATACCGAGCTGTGCGCCTCGGACTGGAAATGCAGGGTACTCTATCCCTCTTCCGGGCAAGTCTGATCATGCCCAAATTGGCGCCGGAATCGAATGGGAAGTAAAAGACACATGTGTCAGGCCGATCAACTGAATCCCGGCTGGCGAGACATGCTGTAACTCATCCGGCAGATTAAGCCAGGGGCAGCGCCAAGCAATGTTGACAGCGGACAGACTGCACATCCATTCGCACCACCATCCCTCATGGGGCATCGACTAGTCGCCGGAAGAAATAGCGCGAGCTGAATATGCTGGGCATGAGTCCACAACCTTCAACTTATCCATCAACCATATCTGGGGAGGGATGAAAAATGAGAGATTAAAGAATAGAGAGGTGCACGTAGAGAGAAAAGAGTCTTGAGAGAAAAATAGAGCCTGAGGGCCGAGTGACGTGAGAAATATATGTGAGATAGGGTGGGAAACATTACTTGCAGCAGTAGTGGACTCCTTGCGAATCTAGTTGTCTCTCGGCGATGGAAGGCATCCAAACCCATCAGTGTCTCAGCTAGTGTCATGGCAATGTAGCTCTTGCCCTCTTTAACCTTGGGCAACCTCAATCAAACGGACGCTAGACCCAGGAGCCTGGGGCAAGCAAGAAATGAGACAACATGCACAAGCAAAGCGCATGTCGCCGAAAACCCTGCCAGTGATGATCGCCGCGGTCACCGGCATCAGAAAACCGATGAATCAAGCTGGGATGTCAATTCTCCGTCGCGAATCAAAGACCGAGCGTCATGCAAAGTAAGCCCGCACATCCGTCCTAAGGCTTGGATGTGGCCAAAACGGAATTGGGGCAAGATCTCTTCTCGCTGAGATTCCATCAAAGCTTGGAATCTTCAAAAGTGGGACATATCTCTTGTCCGCCAAAGCTAAAAACATGAGTTACCGGATTCCAACACCTAGCCGCGGCATGGAGGAACGGAAAACAGCGGGGTGCGGCTCAGCGTGAATAGTGCATTTATTCGAAACCCCAGAAATTACTTTTCCGAGCCATCCAAGTTGCAATCCAATTTGTGAGATTTTGGACAAGAAATACTTCCATTTGGGGCAAAAACAGAGTTGAAATGGAGAAACTACGAAGCTGGGGCTTTTGTAGAAGATAAGGTGTTGAGTGGAAGACAGGTGGCAACAATCTGGGCACTTTCTGCATTAATGGCCGACCGGCCAAGTTGATGGCCGACCGACCATCTTTTAGCCGATCGGCTAGTTTTGTGGCCGATAGCTCTTTATGGTGGCCGTGGCCTCCCACCTTGGCCGATGGCCCCTTCCTTTGTTCTCTGAGCTGTCCATGTCTTGGAAGTGTTGAGAACTTATGTCTTGTTCCACTTCAAATGCCTTTTTGTGACGATTTTGTGAAGTCGTGCCTGTGTTACTTCAATTTGTTTATCGAGTTGTTGCATTTTTGTTTATCGAGTTGTATTTTGCGTTGATTGTTAAGTTCTTGTCTTGCTTATCGAGTTGTATTCACATTTGGTTAGCATGTCAAGTCCTGGTTTTGCTTATCGAGTTGTTTTGTTCTTTCAGTTGTCAGTTGGTTCACTACCTGATTAAGGCAATGCAATTCGAGTGTGTAGTTTTCAAACAAAGTTCAATCTCATTTACATGCTGTGTGATGCGATGCGATGTGATGCTTAGAATGTAAAATGTAACACTTTTTCAATCAAAAAGCTGTTTTCATTCCATCATGGTTTCTTTTTTGCAAAAGTACAAAGTTTTAAAGAACATAAAACTGCCTGAGGCAGTACAATGTGCAAAAACTACAGGCAAAAAGAGAAATAAAGCAAAAACAAAACATCTGAATCGGCGCCAGTCGCCTCAAGAGCGGGAAGCCCTCCTCGTCCTCTTCCTCGACGAAGGCCCAGAACTACCGCCGTCAGCTCCGCTACCTGAGTCTGAACCCGAACCATCTCCAGCCTCATCTCCATCCTGAGACGACTCTGACTCTGGACTCACTGCCTCCTCGTCAGACTCATCATCATCTGGGCAGGCTCCCGCGAACTACTCCTGGTGTGAGCACAGCTCTGCTGCGGCTGGAGTCCCCGCTCCCCTCTGCTCGGGGAGGCACTGAAGGTCCCGCTGAGGCGCGCTGTGGCTGGTATCTGGAATGGGGCCTGAAAAGAACAATTTGGCAAATGCATCAGTTATGCTATGCGAAGCTGAGTATGGTATCAAATGCAGTATATGATTACAGTGTATGAATGCTGTGAGCAGTATATGAACGCCGTGAGCGGTGAATGATTGCAGTGTATGAGGGCCGTGGCCAGTATATGAGATGCAGTGTATCGGTGCCGTGAGTGGTATATGAGTGTGGTGTATCAAATGCAGTATTGATAATGTGATGCATCAGATCAGTATGGAGCAGATTATAGAGGGTTTTGGGACGGAGGTTGAAAGAACTTACTGGAATACCGTAAATACTGAGCAGGTCCATGCTCCTCTGCAGCATCCCCATCACCGAAGCCGACAGCTCCAGAGCCTGCCCAGTGTACTCTATGGAAGCCTGCAAAAGTGTTGAGGTAATTAGTAATCTGCGGGATATCAACTGAAATGAAATGAATGTACAGAATGTAAAGTATAGCATATACCGGGGTCGAGCCTCGAACTCCGACGAGCTCATGATCAGCTGGGGGAGGAGCGATGGGAATCTGATAAGTCTCTCCAGCCCGTCCTCGGCATGTCATAGTAGTGGGCAGGTCTGGCCACTCTGCCCTCTGTCCCTCTGGGAACCCCTCCTACCATGGGCCTGGGTCGCCCTGGATCCTCCCACTCCTCCTGCTGTGGCTACAGGTCTCTCTCTCTCACCTCGGCGAACACTGGCCAGAGGCTGCATGAGATATGTCTGGATGAAGACGGTGTAGTCGCCGTCGAGCCTGAAGAAGTCGGCATCCCAACCTATCGTGAAATCGGTCATCTCCTGCGGGGTGTACCTCTCTGTATGCCTCATGTGCGAAGGAGGCGGCATCGGAACCACCGGCTCGGGTAAACCAAGGCTCTGTCGCAGGAAGCGTTCACCCAAGTACCACGCTCGACAGACCGGACCCTCAAGCAAAACCCGGAATCGGGAAGTCTCCCGAGCGCCCATAAACCGGTCTCTAACTGCGTCAGGCAGCACTGCCCAGGGCTGCCAGGTGATCTGCAAATGACGGATATACAGGTTGTTATCTGCTATTGAAAGTGCAATATAAAGCAAAGCTCAGATGAACTGTAAGGTTTGAAATACCTCCGCTGCGGCTACAGTGTCAAAATATCGGCGGAAGAATGAGAAAGACTCTCGCGGCCTCCGCTCGCATCTCACATCGTACCTGTGCGAATATGGAACCACGGGGGGCATCTCTACCTCCAGCTCTGGGGAAAGCCTCAGGAAGTAGGCATATACCCATAACTGTAGAATGTGAAAGGGTAATGATGAGTATGTTTATCAGTAAAGCAATATACAGATAAAGCAGAAATCAGATAATGATGTGCAGTGTCTTGTGCAGTGTGTGTGGTGTACAGATAGTGTAAAGTAGGACTGTAAAGCAGAAGGGAAAGATGTACCTCCCAGGCTCTCCAGTAGCCTCCTAGCAGGTGCCCGCTCCGGCGAGATGAGGAACTCATGTATCCATACAGTGTGGCCAAGCCTGTGCCGCCCCAGTCATAGCGCCGGATGCGAGACAAGTCTACCAGTGCACTCAAGAGGTAGAGGCCAACGGTGTTCGCCCGGTCGGCGAATAGAGTAGTGCCAAGCAAGAACATGAGGAACCCCCGGGCATAGTGCTCGACCTCCTCGCGGGTCGTCGGCGTCTCCCCCTGAACTGGTCGGCGAACCACGAATATCGCACCATCCCTGGTCGGGAGAGAGGTGGGCGAGTCCCTAGCAAAAAGATCTGAGCAGCATCCCACTCGCCCATATCAGTGTCGAAAGGGATCGGATCACCCCCTACTCCTATGCCGGTGAGCATGGAGAAGTCGAAGGGAGTCATCGTCATCTCCCCTGCTGTAGAAAGGTGGAAGGAATCGGTGGTGTCCCACCACCTCTCCACTAAGGCGCCTAGAAGAGGCCGACTCGCAGTGAGGCGCGAGAGTCCCATGCAGAATACACCAAAACCGGCCTCATCAATGATGTGGCGAACATCATCGGGTAGCTCCATGTACCAGTCTCGTGCAATGGTGTTCCCATAACCCCGGAAGGCATGAGAATCTCCCTGTGTCCAAGATAAACAGATGCAAAGCAGTGTCAGGAATACAGTGTATGCATGTGTTCAGAATTGATAAAAATGCAGTGTGTACATATGTTCGAGTTGACAGAAGTATCATGTATGAATGTGCTCAGAATGAACTAGGCATGTGATGTACAAGTGTGTTTGGACTAATCAGATGAAGAGCAATATTGGCTATCCAAGACATATGACCTACATTGCAGAAAGTAAAGAGGAAGAGTATACCTCAGCGGCGCCATAGGATAAGTGTAACTCCGGCTCGCGTAGCAGGAGGTCCTCTGGTGCACCTCGCGCGAATCTCCTGAACTGGCGGATGCCGTCGGGGGGCAACACGTGTACGTCAGGGTCATAAGACGCTGGATCGAAGGGTCGAATGCCGAGCGGCAAAGGCTCAAACTCGGGATCCATCTCCATCCCCGGAGGAGCCCCATCATGTGGAATGTCATCTGCCATCTCAAGAAGGATGAGAAAATAGTCGAAGATGTGGAAAATAGGTGAGAATGCCAAAAGTCAACTCCGAGGGGTGAAAAATGGAAGAAAATGTCAAAGTGCGGAAGAGGGCACGAAGATCAAGGGTAACTCGGGGGAAACAAACCCCAAGTGATGGAAGTCAAGAATGAGGCACCAAAAACACTTTTCAATCGGTTCAAAGTGTTTGAAATCTCAAGGGTTTCGCGAATCGAATGTTTGTGGGACGCTTGAAAGTGTGTATAAAGCACGGATCGAAGGAGGAAATTGGCCTAGAGCACAAGGGGAAGAAGTTTCGAGCTTGAGAAAGTGAAAGAATAGGGTTTGGAACCCTATACTTAAAGACCCGTGGCAAAATGTCAAAACTGCCCCGAATCTGCCATGTTTGGCCGATCGGCCAAATTGTTGGCCGGCCGGCCACTTTGTTGGCCGATTAGCTTATCTGGTGGCCGATAGGTGGCTGATGGATCCCTATTATGGCCGATGGACCTCCAATGCCCTTGTTTGGGGTTTCTCTGTTGATTTGTACCCTCATCTCTCAAGAAAATTCAAGAAAATACACCTTTGAGCTCAAGCAGTTTTCGTGGAAGCTCCGAACTGTGTTTCCAGTGCGTGGCACTCAGTACGAACAAAGTGTATCCTTTTCCGTATCCTTTTGTATACTGCAAGATCGATGAATCACCTTTGAATGTGCTGTGTTAGTGCATTTTGTCATGTATGCAAGGTTTGCATTGTTATGCACCGCTTCGCTCGCATTGTTATGCACCACTTCTACTTGCGTTGTTATGCACGTCTCCATTGCATTGTTATGCACCGCTTCGCTTGCATTGTTATGCACCACTTCCAGTTGCATTGTTATGCATACTTAAGTTGCATTGTTATGCACACTCTAGTTGCATTGTTATGCATCATTCATTGTATTGTTATGCACACTCTAGTTGCATTGTTATGCACACTTCACTTGCATCGTTATGCACGTTTCACTTGCATCGTTATGCATGTTCCAGTTGCATTGTTATGCACCGTTTCACTTGCATTGTTATGCACGTTCCAGTTGCATTGTTATGCACCGTTTCACTTGCATTGTTATGCAGCTTTTCACTTGCATTGTTACGCACCATTCCACTTGCATTGTTATGCACCGTTTCGCTTGCATTGTTATGCACGTCTCCCGTGCATTGTTATGCACCTTTCCATTTGCATTGTATATGCATGTGTTTATCTCGCATTGAAATTGTATCTTGATATAGCGTTGATCATGTGTTCCTATTACAATGTACTTGTCAAAATCTCTCTTTTGTGCAGGCTCGATATTGTATGTACGGTTCATTTGAAGTTGGTGAAACTAGATAATATTGTATGTACAATTCATTCAAGAGAAGTTCCGGTTCAGTTTGATTGCTATCTATCACGTATGTTCGCGTTTGGCACGCATTCGGCGTACCTTTCTCCTCTCGCGTTTGACATGCGTTTGGACATATCTTTCTCCTCTCCCGTTTGACATACGTTAGGACGTACCCTTCTCCTCTCGCATTTGACATGCATTTGGACGTATCTTTCTCCTTTCGCGTTTGACATGCGTTAGGACGTCCCTTTCTCCTCTCGCGTTTGACACGCGTTTGGACGTATCTTTCTCCTTTCGCGTTTGACACACGTTTGGTTATCTTTCTCCTCTCGCGTTTGACATGCGTTTGGATGTATCTTTCTCCTCTCTTGTTTGACATGCGTTAGAACGTATCTTTCTCCTCTCGCGTTTGACATGCGTTAGGACGTACCTTTCCCCTCTCGCCTTTGACACGTATTTGGTTACCTTTCCCCTCTCGCGTTTGACACACATTTGGTTACCGTTCCCCTCTTGCGTTTGAGACGTGTTTGGTTACCTTTCCCCTCTTGTGTTTGACACGCTTTTAGATGCCCTTCTTCTCTCGCATTTGGCATGCATTTGGATGACTGCGTTTTCTTGCGTAGTCCCTCTCCTTTCGCGTTTGGTACGCGTTTGAGTCGTTTCGTTTGAGACTTTGGGTGTTCCCGATAGTCGCTTCTAGTCTTTTCTGCGTGAGCGTAGTGAAGATTGCATAATTTTCTTACATCCTTCCTGCGTGAAATGTAGTTCGGCCTGTAATTCCTGCGCGTGGCGTGTTCACTTACTTGCTTATGTACGAATTTGCTGTAGTATTTCTTTGTATAACAATTGCATGATATTTCTTTACAGCCCTCTTTGCATAATCATAAGTTATGTTCTACATTGTGCATGTCATTTGCATTTTGCCCTAGCCCGCGAGCGCATCTCTGTATTGTGATTTTGTATGTTTGTCTAAGTCTTCAGCCTTGTCAAAAATGGGTCATCTCTGGACTTTGACATTCACTCCCATCATCTTATGACTTTCGAGTTCTGTCAAAGAGGGGCAACTGTAGACACCCCATTTTTGACAGTCCTCAAGACTTGGACGTCATCGTTTGAACACTCGATGATCATCCACGCTCGTGTTCGTTTTGAGTTCCTGAAGGTCTCGGCTATGCACCTTGCCTTGGAGCCTCTTGACTTGTTTGTTTTGTGCTTGGTTGTGGACCAAGAGCTTGTGGCTTTGTTTCTGAGGGAAGGGGGTGGCCTGCTAGCCAGCCTTACAACCCATCGGCCAGGCCCTGTGCCCATCGGCCGTGCCTTCTTTCCATCGGCCATCAGTGGTGGCCGGTCGGCCTCACTGATGTCCGGTCGGCCCCTTTAATGGCCGGTCGGCCATTATTTTTGGCCGAGGCCCTTTTCTTTGCTTTTGCAGATATTTTGGTGCCAGCTGTGCCAGCTGTTGGGCACAGAAAGCATCATCCATACACGTGTATGGAGGGATTGTAACAAGCTTCTAGCTTGTCCAACAAGCTTGAGACTTGTGATTCTATAGAAGGGGAGGCTCCTCTCCCCTTTCAGAGGTTGAGAATTTTGGATTAGGGCTAAATATATCCCTATCTCTCTATATATTTCTCACTCTCTCTCTCTATATTTGTACTAGTTTGTGCCTTAAAGTGAATTTTCTTCACACTTTTGCACCAAAGCACCTAGTGAAACACCATTAACTTGTTGCTGAGGTACTTGAGGGTGTTGTTTGGTCTCAAAAAGCTGGTTTTAACTCAGAGAACTTGATGTCTTAAAGTTGTGCTTCAAGGGTGAGTGTTTTCCCTTTTTAAGCTTTATTTTGATCAAGTGTTTGGCCCCCTTTGCATACTGTTTTAGGCCTTGCTTTCAACTACAAAAAGTTCAATTTTTAAGTGTTAAAGATGGCTGTTTGAGGCCCTATGGGAGTTGAGGGTGTTCTATCCTCTTGTGTGCCTTATTGGCTTGAGCTTGGTGCCATCTTTTAAGGCCTTTGAGGCAATCTTTATTTGGCCTTTTAACCACTAAAATCCAGTGGATTTTCAGTGGTAGAAATATGGTTTTGAGGTCCAAAATGAGAGGGGGTGATCTCCTCTCCTCTTGTCTTCTTTGCTTGCCTTGTTGGCCTAATTATTGAGCATGTGTTTCTAGCGTGTGTTGGCTTGTTCTTAGCCTATTCTTGGCCTTATTTTAGCATGGTATAACTCTGTTTTGGCTTGGTTGAGTCACCCCATGCATGTTTTTTACACTTGTAGTGTAATCTTGCCATTTAGCCTTGCGTGCTCAATACTTTGATCCATCATGCTAGCCTATTTTGGTTCTATCTCAGCGTGTTTTTGGTGCTATTTTGGCATGTTGTAACTCTGATTTTGGTTGGTAGAGCCACCTCTTGCATGCTTCTTACACTTGTAGTGTAAACCTTGCTCACTAGCCTAGTATATTTGGTGTTTTGGCCCATTATTCTAGCATGTTTTGGCTCCACTTCAGCAAGTTTTTACTCATGTTTTAACATGCTTTAGCTCTGTTTTGAGGCTACTTTGTCGTATGATGCTTGTTATGCATGCTTGTAATGCAATAGCCTTGAATAGCTTTGAGTTTTGAGGTATCTTGCATGCTTGGCTTGAGGTATTTGCATGTTTTGGCATCATTTGGCATGTTATTTCAGAGCATATAGTGTTGCCACACTCCCATGTTTTTCACTTTTTAGGTGCTCTTGAGAGTTGCACCTTTATGCCTTGTTTGTGAGCCAATGTGTATGCATGTTTGTATAAGCTTTTGGGCTCCCTTTTCAGCATGTTTTGGCCTTCATTTTGGCATGGTTGAGCTCTGTCCAGAGCTGGTTTAGTTGTTTAAGCTTAGTATTGCATACTCCTTGTGTATTGCTCTTTACTAGCCTTGTGCTTTAGGGCCTCTTGCATGCTATACTTGTGTTTTTTGAGTGATATGGCATCATTTAACACATAATTTCAGAGCATATAGCCTTGTTATACTCTCATGTTTATCACTCTTTCAATGCGTTTGAGGGTTGAGCTTTGTGCCTTGCTTACGAGCCATGAGTTGAGCATGCTTTTCTTGCTTCTTGTGTTTAAGTTTTGGCACATTTTGGCCATTGTTTGGGCATGCATGAGGTCTATTTGGGGTTGGTTAAAGTCCATTGAGCATTGTATTGCATGCCTCTTGTATGATGCTCTTTACTTGCTTTGATGCTTTAGCCTCCAAGCATGCCATGCATGCATTGCTTATATGATGGAACCTCATGAATGCCACTCTAGCATTGGTAGATAGCATGTTATTTGCATGTGTGGTGCATTGCATGTGTTTGGATCGGACGTTAATCCAAACACGAGAAACGAGGGACGTTTCATACTTGAAGTGATGAAACGTGTCTCATTTCTTATTCACCATCCCCCTTGATTATGCATGATAGGGTAGAGGTCTCTCGAGTCTTGTGTGTTACTTGTGCATTCATCAACATTGTGCAAGCTTGACTTTTTGGCCATCATGCATTGAGATGCGTGATTGGTAGCTTGAGAGCCGAGCACTACACTCCTTTGAGCTTGAGACATGATAAGGAGTGTAGTTGCGCACACATTTCCTTGCAAATACACTGGCATGCCTCTGTTTGTGCTCTGTTGCAGCAAAAGGAGAAATTACAGGAAGCAGTGGCCGACCGGCCATCAAAGCTGCCGACCGGCCACCAAGGCTGCCGATCGGCTATCAGTAGTGGCCGATAGCCATCAACTTTGGCCGATGGCCATCCCTCTTGGCCGACCATCCCTCAACATGTTCCTAAGGTGGGTCAGAAGTATTCTTGAAGTTGGCATAATTTTCAGGAGTACAAAAGTGTGCAAATAGAGGCATCATGAGGCACGGTAGTGGATTTCCGAGCGAAGCCGACCGAGCATGCATTCCCCCTCGCTTCCCGAGGCCATTTGTTTAAATTGCTTAGCAAAACTAGTTCGTTAGCTTAGTTACTTGGTAATTAATTAGTTAAGTGTTTAATTAACTAATTTGGTTTGTACTTAATTAACTTAGAATAGTTAGTTGATTCAATTTGTTTTGTAATAATTAATTAGCTAATTTAGTTAATTAGTTGATGTGTAATAGTTAGCTTAATTAGCATAGGTAGTTAGCTTTCATTTTATTTGGACCTCCTCCGAGAGGGCAAATGTTGTAATAAGTGTAAGTGTGCGTGTGCGTGTGCGTGTGCGTGTGAATGTCTTCCAACCCCACGTCTTTCTCCCTTTTACTTAACTGCTTTCGATGGTTAGTTTTAGGGCATATTTCAATTAGCATCCTTATGCTTGCATGCGTGCATCATTCATTTGTCTTGCATGCACCGGGCTCGGCGCATCATACAAACTGCATTGTATTTCAATACACTTTCTTGAATACGTGTTTCAAAGCATGTTATCAAATGTTGCATTCATAAGTCATCTTAGGATTGCCGAGCCTATTTTAGTTGCATTTTTGCATGCGTTGCATTAGGCATTATAGCATGATTAGGATCATGCATTGATTTCCAACTAGCTTTTGTTTTGGCTTGGAGTACACTGTAAGTTTTTCGCTTTAGCATCCTTGCATGTGTGTAAGTGACTGCCATGATAGCATGCTTGCCATGAGGCTAACTGCTCAAGTGTTTAACTGCATGAATGCCTATAGATGAAGGCTTCATTACTTGAATTGGAACAGTTCATTGATTGCAAGTTTTAAGCCCACTTGAAGTGGCAAATCATCGTGTTTTAAGCCCACCTTGTTTGGGTGGCAAATCCACGTCTTAGCCTACTTGCGAGTAGCACTTTCAAACCATTTTCGAAAAACAAACATGAGATGTTTTGTTCCAATTCTTGCGATTAAGTCTATACTTGTGTGTTGTACGCATCACGTAGTAATGTTAGCTAATAACCGGAACAAGAATACATGTGTTTTCAAAAACAACATATCATGTTTGTAGAGGCCGATCTTTGATCGGGCAAGCAGGGGTACTCATTTCAAGACCTTCCCCTCTCGTACCCAAGTTTCCGAGCTGGGGCAATTTTGGTGATGACGGACACGTGGCCTTTGGCATGAATCAGGGTTTCCTAAATTTCCCAAAACAAAATATTTAGGTGGCGACTCTGAAATCTGGCAAAGTAGTCCATGTTTGGCGCTTTTTGATTAAAATCGATTTTCCAAAACGATTTGCCAGATTTGGACTCTTTGGTGATTTATCAGTCTTACATTGCACTTTGTGAGATTAGATTCAGAACCGTGACAAGAGTCTGAATTGTAGTAGCTAGAACTACAATTTGCGCCCTCTCCGAAAGGGGGGCGCGCGGAGCGAGTTCGGGCGGTCTATAGTTTCTGGCGACTCTGCTGGGGATTTAGAGAACTTGACTCGAACATCATGATATGTTGTTTTGTTTACACTTATGTGTTTCTTTGCATTGCATTTGCATTGGTGCGCTTAAGTCACAGTGTTTGCCGTCTGCTATTCTTGAACAGTTTGCCGGAGGCTTGCTTGGAAAAGCGTGCCATAAGGTTAATCGGTTACGGGCTCTGCCACGATGGGAACACAAGCCTCAGTTTTTACTGAGGCACCCTTTTTGACCATTCGACCTAGTGCATATCGGAATCCGTAAAGACCATTCCAAACTAGGACAGGTTGCGTATCCGATTGTAGGTTGTTTGAAAACCGCTGCGTGCGTAGTGAAATCCTAGTTCCTGGCGAAATTAGGACAGGGAAACCCTATCCCTCCATAGGGGTGTTTTGGCTCTCACTTGCTTGTTATGTGCTTTTAGAGTGTGTCTCTACAAGAATGCATGTATCAGTTTGCAAGTCTGGGTATCAGTCTGAGGACATCGGTATTTGGGGGTATCAAATTTGAGGCAGTGATTTGGGGACAGCGATTAGTGTTGAGAACACTGTGTTCAGCTTACAATGTCAACTGTGTGTTATGTTTATTTAAGCCGAATTGCTGTTCGTTTTTCTGGTTGTTTATTTCCTTATTTCGCTTTATTTATCTTTTTGCAAGGTAGTATAGCATCATTGCTTCCGAAGAGCCAGATACCCCCGATAACTTTGGTTAGAGGTAGAAGGCTTTCCCGATCTGAGGATCTAGTTGACGGACAACCAGTGTTTGTGTCATTACCCCCGGTTATGAGACGGAGGTCATCCAGGCACAGATCACCAGCACAGCGGTTACCAGTTCAGAGGTCTTTGTCCACCCCACCGGTGAGTAGTCGGGCTGAGGTCTCTGTTTCTACCACAGAGAGATACACCTGTTCAATTAGATTAGCACTTTATGGCAGGTATGGAGGACATGATGCGTTAGCTTCAAGAGACCATGCAAGCCATGCAGCGGGATGCTGCCCGCCTGACAGAGTTTGCCGTGTGTCAGGCAGAGGTTGTGGTTCAACAGACAGAGCTGATTGCCAGGCTCCAGCAACAGCAGCAACCACAACAAGCCGGGGCATCTACTTCGCATCCACCCCCGCCCCCACCTAGAGTTCCAACACTCGGGAATACTGCAAATATCAACGAAGATACGGACGCCCCAACAGGACTAGTTCCGCCACCAGTTCTACCGTAGATTTCAAAGACACCAGCCTTCTCAACAGATACACCGTTTGAATCTGAGATGGACCCAACTGCTCTGAAAGTGAGCAAGCTAGAAAAGCTATTCAAAAGAGCTCAAGGCGTTAACTCCATTCCAGACATAGAGGATGGATACACCGATTCGGCGGTGACTTTACCGGATCGGTTCAAGATGCCGCATATAGACCGTTTTGACGGTTCTAGAGATCCTATGGTACATCTGCGGTTGTTCTCGGATATCCTAAGGCCAATGGGTCTCTCCATATTGCAAAAGCTTTCCCTCTTTGGCCGGACCCTGTCGGATGTTACGGCCATCTAGTACGCGAAGTTGGAAGATTATGTCAAGAGAAGTTGGGAGGAGATGGCTGAGGCCTTCATTGACCAATATTCATACAACACACAGATCGAGGTCACAACTTGTGATCTCGAGACAACGAGGCAAGAGCCAAAAGAGGTCTTCTCTGACTTTGTAACCCGTTGGAGAGCCAAAGCTTCTATGATGACCACCAGGTTGGTCGAGAAGGATCAGATACGGATGATTGTGCACAACCTCCAACCCAACCTGATGCAAAAGATGATCGTCCTACCCCTCCCCACCTTTGCTGATTTACACGAGATTGGGGTACAGATTGAGGACGCCATGAAGCAGGGTCTGATTGACGACAAGAGGGAGTAGCCCAAGAGGGCATTTACACACAGTTCGAATGCAGGCACGAGTAATGCTGCAGCTGCCAGAACTTTTGATGTGGGATGATCACCACCACCATTCCAAAAACACCTACAGCTACACCCTTCACCGGTGCGTCCGAAACTAACTTACAAACAGCCAGATATCCACCCCGAGGCCAGAGAACCTTTACTCCACTGTACATGCCTCTGTCCAAAGCTCTGGAGGTTCTAATCAGGAAAGGGCATTTGAAGCCCCTAGAGCCGCGGCCATTACCAGACAAACTTCCTTCCTCCCATAACCCGACCAAATACTGTGCCTTTCACCAACAACACAGTCATGACACTGACTAGTGCTATAGACTGCGTCATGAGATCCAGGATCTTATTGACAACAAGGTGATTGCGCCTCCACAGAAGCCGAATGTCACCACCCAACCCCCCCACACCATAACCAAGCTCCACCACCCAAACACGTCAACCTGATCCAAACCATGGCCATTCCATATGACCCAAGCATATATATCACACCCTCCCACCTACCCAAGCCTGAGGTGTTCATCCCAAACAGCACGGACTTGTGCATGTTGAGCACCTTCCAAACTCAACTTGAACCGGTGGTGGTGACTGTTGAAGACAGAACTGGGATGACTTTGGAGGCAGATGAGAATGTTGATTCAGAGCCTGACGGGTCTGGGAGCTTTGCGTACGACCCGAGTGGTTATATCAGATCAACAGATCAGGTTAAGCCGAGGGTAGAGTTACCAGTTGGGGCAGAAATCAGTGTGGTCTGGGAAGATGGACCAAGTTAGGGGCTAGATGACCTAGCAGAGCTGGAAGAGGATATTTTCAATCTGCAGTTCTTCAACGAGCAGGACTCAGGGGATGTGAACATCAATTGGTTCGACTTGGATGGATCAGCAGAAAATACTGGGTGGCTCAGCGACGAGCCAGATGTTGTTGAGGTGTCTCAGCCAGAACAGGGGCAATCAGAAGCTGGGATACCAGCAGTGGCCGGAATGGCCGAGAATCAGGAAGCATTGCCGGAGAGCACCAGTGTTAAGAATTTTGCTCGAGATCCGAGCAGTTTGAGTACGGTAGACACTGAATAGGAGGCTGCATTGAAGCAACTTGAGCAAGAAAAGATCGAGGATCTTGAGAGGGCCAAGAAGGCCAAAGCCCTTGCGGGGACAGAATGTGCTATGAGCACAAGAATAGTTATAACGGAACCGGACAGTTGTCTGTCGGTTGCCAAAGTCCTCAGTGGATCGCCACAACTTTGAGCCTTTCAAACATTGCATCCTTGTTGGCTTATTTTTGGACCATGCCTTGGTCTTTCCAGCCTACAACCTCTGGTGGCGTACCGGCCATCCCTAGAGGCTACAGGCCATCAATTTTGGGTTACCGGCCACCAGTGATGGCCGGCCGGCTGACCACCAGTGTTTTCTGCAGATATTTTATACCAACTGTGCCAGCTGTTTGCACAGATGCTTGCATCTGTCCACACGTGTAGGGTTGGATCTCCTAAAGGGAATTTCATGTTTTTGATATATAGAGACCCCCTCTCTCTTGTAGCAAGGTTAGAAAATTTTGAACTCAAAAATTTTCCTCTCTACAAACTCTCTACACTTTAGCTTACAATTCCTACACTTTTGCTTACACCTCCTTAACCAAAGTTGATCATCTTTGAGCTGAGGTTCTTTGAGGCATTCTTGGAGCTCTTGAAGTTGGTTTTGGCTTGAATTGGTGCTTGGAATTACTCTTTGCTTCAAGAGGTATAATATTTGTTTTTTTAGCTTGCTTTGCATACTCACTTTTCTACCTTTTTCCCACTGTTTTTGGGCTGTAAAAAACTCTGTTTTTGTGGGCTGAAATTGGTGGTTTTAGGCCATTTAAGGTTAAGGGGTGTTTCACCCTTCTTTATTCCTTGTTTGTAAGGCTTTCCCACCTTCAAACTATCTTTTTTTGGCTTTTGAACACTGAATTTCAAAGTATTTTCAATGGTTAAAATCATGTTTTGAAGTCCAAATTTGGAGGGGTTAACCTCCCCTTCTTGTGTCTTCTTTGCTAGCCTAGTTGGTGCCATGTGTTAGCTTATTTTTCTAGCTTGTTATAGCTTAATTCCAGCATGTTTTAGGCTCTATTTTGGACTATTTTAACTCTGTTTTGGGTTGGTTAAGCCATTTGAGTCTTGTTTTGCATGCTTGTAGTGTAATAGTCCTTATAAGCTTGATGTTTTAGGTCTTAGATATCACTTATTTGAGTTAATAGCACTTATTTTGGGCTTTTTATACTTCATTCCACCAAACATAATCTCTACAATCTCCCTCCTCTCTTGGCTTTTAATTTTGCTTTGAAAGTGGTTTTAAGTCACTTGCTTACCCAAGTATGAAATTGAGGTTTCATACTTAATGGTTTAATCCCTTAGGGGGTTCATTACCAATAGTGTGATGCTTCTTTCATACCCAAAGCAACTTGTGTTTTGAGCCTTCTTTCCATTAGAGGACTTAAAATCACCTTTTGGACTTAATTCACTAAGGAATGGTTGGTAAATTAAAATGGAGTAACTAAAATGGGACTAAAATGGTGCAAGATAAAACTAAGTGTTGTGTTCAATCAGACGTTAATTGAACACATGGAAGCTTGAACCATTTCATACTTGCTAGTGATGAAATGACTCAAGTTTCCAATGTCATCACTTCCCTTGATTTTCCATGAAAGTGAGGTGGTTTGTGTCTTGTTTTGTTGCATTTATCAAAATTGCACACTTGGTCTACGAGCCATCATGCAATGAAATTGCTTGAGTTGATGGTTTGTAAACCAAGGTTTGTCTCCCTTTGATTTGTGCTTGAAAAGGGGGATGAATTGTGCAAACAATCCTTGAAAATACTCTGTATATGCTCTGTTTGTCCTCTGTTGCAGCAAGATGAAACTGTGCATCAGTAGTTGGCAGACCACCATCGATGGCCGGCAGACCACCATCCGTGGCCGGCAACCTTCAACCATGGTCGGCTAGTGGCCGGCAAGCTTCACCAGTGGCCGGCCCACCACTGATGTAAGTCTCAGTAGAGTGTTGGTAAGGTGGAACAAAGTTGTTATGGAAATGTTCAAACTATACAAATAGAGGCTTTCGGGAGCAAGACGGTGATCTTTTCGGGTGGGAATCCGAGCATGCGCATGCACATCTCTCATTTCCTGAGGCAGAGTAGTTGATTGCTTAGTTTGGTTGCAATTGTGTTTTAATTCTTTAATTAGTTAAGTAGTTAACTAATTGTGTTGTAATTATTTAATTAGTTAACTAGAATAGTTAATTAATTCAAGTGTTGTAATTCTTAATTAGCTTAGAATAGTTAGTTAATTTAATTCATTTGGTTTGTAATAATTAGCCTAATTAGCTTAGCATAATTAGTTTATTCATTCGGACTCTCCTTCATGAGAGCGTAATGTAATAATGTGTATGTCTTCCAACCCCACGTCTTTTGCCCTTTTATTTACTAGCTTATGATGGTTAGATTAGGAGCATCACGTTTCAATTAGCATATGGCATGTTTGCATCCATTCATTTGTATCGCATGCACCGGGGCTCAGTTTATCATTCTAACTGCATTGTCATTTCAATACTTCTTTGAATACGTGTTTGATCACATGTTATCAAATCAATTCATATGCCATATTAGTAGCTGAGCTTATTAATCACATTCTTTGCATGCGTTGCATTAGTCATATCGCATAGTTAGAAATCATGTATTTTTCTAACTCATATCTTTTTGGCTTGGAGTACTAGGTGAGTTTTTAGTGCTTTAGCATACTTTCATGAGTGCGAGTGATTGCCATATCTACCATGATTGCCATGAGGTTAAGTGCTTACTTGCTATAACTGTTTGAATACATGCGGATGAAGGCTTGTTGGTTGAATTGGAATGATTCAATGAATGTAAGTTTAAGCCCACTTTGTTAAGTGGCAAATTCGCAAACTTTAAGCCCACTTTGTTAAGTGGCAAAATCAAACCATTTTCAAAAAACAAACATGAAAGTGAATTGTTCCAATTCTTGCAAACTAGCCTATATCTTATGTGCGCACATCACATAGTAATGCTAGCCTAATAAACCGAAACAAGAGCATATAATGTTGATAAAAATCATATCATGATCAGTAGAGGCAGATCTTTGATCGGGCGAGCGGGAGTGCTCAATTCATGACCTTCTCCTCTCGTACCTAAGTTCCCGAGCCAAGGCGACTTTGGTGATGACGGACACGTGACCTTTGCCACGAGTCATGGGTTTCCTAGATTTCCCAAAAATATTTGGGTGGCGACTCTATATCTGGCAAAGTAGTCCAATTTTGGCATTTTTTATTCAAAGTCGATTTTCGAAAAAGATTTGCTAGATTTGGACTCTTTGGTGTTTATTAATTTCACATTGCACTTGTGAGATTAGATTCGTAATCGCGGGAGTTCGAACTATAGGCCTTATCTTTCGAGCTTCCGAAAGGGGGTGCAAAAAAGGCGAGCTACAACAAGTATAGACTATTTCGCCTACTTTGGAATGTTGTGATTTCATGTTTGCTTTAAAAGAGTTTTGAATATGAGCTACTTGAAAAAGTAAGTTTCCAAGTACATGTATCAAACCCTTCCAAGTTAAGCGAGAAAAGCCTTCATCCACCGACATTCAAAAGTTATATCAACTAAGCACCTAGCCTCATGGTAAACATGTTTAATATGGCAACACAAACATACATGCAATATGCTAAAACAAAAAAGCTCAGGGCAAGCCAAAATAGAAGATAATGGTTAGAAAAAAAATGCATGCTCTAATATGCAAGTGACTAAACGCAACACACACAAAACACAACTAATAGGTTCGGTTTATTAACGTGACATATGACTCAACTCACAGCATACGATAGCAACACGTATTCGGTAATGACATGAAAATGTAAAACATGATGTTACCATTATAAGCGTATAAATAAAACGAAGAAAGAAATGGGGGTTGGAAGAGATACGCAAATATTACAAGTGTGCCCTCATACAAGAGGGTCCAAATGTCTGAATGTTTAAACTAATTATTACAATGCCAAATTAACTAATTAATTAACTAGCTATTACAAGTTTTGAATGAAGCTACTAATTAAGTACAACATATCACTATTTAAGCATTAATTTAATGGGCCACGGGAAGTGAAGAGTCGCACATGCATGAACAAGAATATCTGCCCAAAAACTCCTCTGTTTTGCTGCCAGAAACTATTATTTTTGCAGTCAAAAAATTAATCTGTTTTTGCCCCAACTTCTACTCTGTTCTGCCATGAAAATGACATTGCTTGCATAAAATAGAGTGGTCGGCCGGACAGGAATGGTGGTTGGCCGACCGCTATTTTGAGGTTTTGCCCTGCTACCATAAAAAGGAAACAGAGTAAAAACAGACTGTTTCCAGGGGATATTTATCTTCTCTGCCTCTCTTTATCATGGAGCTAATCAAAGGGAGGCGTAGACTCAATTTACAAACCATCAATTGTTGCAAGGTTGTTGCATGATGATCTATGAACCAATAGGACAAAAGCTTAATGAATGGAAATGAAAGACTAACAACACCTCCTCCCTATCATAGAGTTACATCAAGGGAAGTGGTTGACATTGCTTCTTTGAACTATTAAACGTCACTAGAGAGTACTGTGATATCCCTGTTCCGCAATATGTTAATTAGTCCTTAATATGAGCATGTTTATGTGTTTAATACAATTTTGTGTGCCATTATGTGAAAATATGTGGTTTTGAATTTCTATCTGTTCACCGTAGGAATATCTGTTTGATTATCTGCTTTGGAAATTAAATTGAAGGCCTTATCGGCCACAGAACCCGAAATTGATTACGCCTTAGTGATTAGCGTAATTTTTAAAGCCTACGGTGAAATTTAATTGAAAATTGATTCCGATCAAATTTATTAGATTTAATTGATGTCACAATGCTCAAGTTATTTAATATTAAAAATTTGCATTAGTGGAATTTATGTAAAGAAGGGCACTACACTCAATTCCCTCATTGAGCTCAAAAATCAGATTTGTGCCTTAGAATAGAGAGAGGGTCGGCTATAAGAGAGAGAAAGGGAGAGAATTGTGTAATCTTGGCTCATGGTTTGGGAATTTGAAGATTTAACTCAAGAATTGATTAGAGCTTGGGTGTTTGAAGCTCCTAGGTGAGTGATCAACCCTTGACTCATGAATTTTAATTTGTATTTTGTAGATTCGAAGTTGAATGATGAGAAAGAGCATGTATTGAGTTGGTCTTGGTGAATTTAAAGGCAATAGAGGCATTCATGTATGTAATTACTTTGAATTTGCATGTTTGAGCACCAAATGTTTGATCCATGTAAGTTTTTAGTTGAAGATCATGCTCTTGACCATCTCTTCATCACATAAGTTGAGAATGAGGGTTATATGTCACATGCATGTGCCATTCACAAAGGTGTAAGTGTTGTAGACATGAAATTGTAATGTTGGTAATGAATTTGGTGGAAAATGAGCCATGCATGTGTTTGATTTATGGAACTAACCTTCAAAATGTTGTAATTTGATGTTGGTATCATGTTAGCATAAATATATGTGAAATTTGAGCCATGGCATGCAAGAAATGTTGGTTAAAGTGTTGAATTCGAGCTCAAGAACCATTCTGGAAAACCCAGAATTTTTGATGTTCGCTCGAGCGGGAGAACCGCCGCTCGAGCGGGGATTTCGAGCTCCCAGTATTTTCTTGTAGGCATGGTGTCCGCTCGAGCAGGGAAGTTCACGCTCGAGTGGGAAGCTATGTAGGATGAACTTCCGCTCGAGTGTCCGAGTTCATGATCGAGCGTAAAATTGATACAACCAGCACTTTTGCAGACCTAATGGGTCCACTCGAGCGGGGGATCCCACGCTCGAGCGAGGACCCTGTTTTCTGAAATTTTTAAAGTGTATTCTGTGTTTCGCTTTCCGTTCTCTTTCACTTGCAAGCACTCTTAGGCATGCATTAAGCATTGTAATTGAGTTAAAGAGATAAGAATAAAGCCTAAAGAGGAATATGTGAATTAAAGAACCGATTGAATCGTTTGTGACCCATATGTGCTATATGATGTGTAGGGTCAAGCTCCAGGGCAAATCCACAAGTCGATCACTGTGAGTAATATCTTAACAAGATATTTGAATTATGTTGTTGTCCGACTGTTTACTTCTATGTAAGTTTTGTAAGTTCATTAATTTGAATGGTGGACAACGATTGACAAGAATGATTGGGCCAAAGGCCGATTGACAAGAATGATTGGGCCAAAGGCCGATTGACACGAATGATTGGGCCAAAGGCTGATTGACATGAATGATTGGGCCGGAGGCCGATTGACATAAATGATTGGGCCGAAGGCCGATTGACATAAACGATTGGGCCGAAGGCCCATCGATACAAGTGATTGGGCCGAAGGCCGTCTACTGTAACTGTTTCAAACATTGCTTATGTGTCTTCCTTATTTGATATTATTCACTGGGCTTTCGCTCACGCTCATTCATGTACATGTAGGTGAGCCAAGGGACGTCCAGAACCAGCCTCGGTGAAATTATGAGAAACAGTCAAAGTTTTGAGGAGTCAGCCCAAACGTCTCACGCACGAGACTGTCTTTGCCTTCGTCCTTTGTTGATAGTTTTGTTATGATGGCGAAAGCATTAGACTATTTTTGTATATAAGTCTTGGGTTTGACTTATTGAAACTTGTATGATCCTGTTTGTACAGTGTTCTGTGTTAGTTCATAGTTTGATGTGAGTTATTAACATATAAATGTTTGGAATGTTATGGTGTGCATATAAGCAAGCTCTATGGACAAAATTTTAAATTTGCTTCCGTTTGGCCCCTTTACTCTGATGAGTTTTGTTTTAATTGGTTTGAGGCCGTAGGTGATCTCTTGATTACTGGCCGGTTATGGCCTTAACCCATAGGGGCGGGTTCGGGTCGTGACAAGTACGTAATGAGTCAAGACACAATAGGTTCAATTAACGTCCGATTGAACCCAACTTGATTTTATTGCTCTTTTTACTTCTTTAGTCGAATTTTAACCTTTTTATATTACCTTTCCATTCTTTAGTCATTTTGTCCAAAAGTGAGTGTCACGTCCACTAAGTGTAAAAGTAATAAAGGGGATCACGCATCGACTTAACCTGAGATATGAGCCTTTTCAAGCCCTTTTCTTCGAGAGAAATTACAAAGGAGGAGTTATACTCATTTACGAGCGATAAGGGATTCGGAGTCAAACTCGAGAAGGGGCAATAATGACTCTAAATCCAAACCCGATAACAAGCTATAATGAAACCTTCCCCTATGATTTCCAAGGGCTTAACTAGAAAGCTAGTCCCTTAGAAGTAAATGCCCCGATGATAAAGAGGAATGACAAACAAGAAGTTGTGCTTAGCATAAGAGAGATGTAACGCCTTGGTAATAAACCTCCAGAGAGATTAAACCATTAAGCATGAAAGGTCTCTTTCTTATGCATGAACAACAAACTTTTGTTAAACACAACTCTTTAATCAAAATAAACAAAGAATGGAGGGATGTTGCAGAGATGATTATGTGAAGGTGATCACAAAAGTAAGACTCTTAACATGAAAAAAAAAGTTATGAAAAGCTATCAACTCAAATAGATTGGTGTCTAAGGCCTAAACCCCCAAATCTATGAGGACTTACAACAACACAAGCATAGCATTCAAAGCATAAACTAAGTATACAATTAAAACAGCCCCAAAAATAGCAAAAATAGTGCTAAAATTACTTTGAAAAAGCTAAGAAAGTAAGCAAAAAGGAATAGAACAAAAACTAGTAAGCAAGCCTAAGGAAGGGTGGCTAACCCCTCCACTATTTGGACCTTAAAATCACATGTTTTAGCCTCTGAAAACACTGAAAATCAGTAGCTAAAAGTTGAGAAACAAGTGGGAAACACAAGGATAAAAGCTATGGAATAAGGTTCAAGAAACGGTGGTCAAACCCCTCCACCCTTGGTATATTTTAAATCATAAGTTTCAGCCCACAAAAACAGTCCAAAACAGAGCATAAACACCAAGAAAAGAGGTGAGAAGAGTAGACAAAAGATGGCAAGATTTATACCTTTGAAGAGAAGATACTCTTCTGTTCACAAATCACAAGGTATTCACTCTTAAGGCTGAAATTTTAGCTCAATAATCTCAGCAAGAAGACTCAAAATATTGGTTTAATGAGTGTATGTATAGTGTATGTATATTGCAAGATAGAGAGGGAGAGTGTTTGGCAAGCTTTGGGTTCTTCGCAAAATTTTCTAACCTAAAATCAAGAGAGATGGTCAAGTATATATAGAAAAACAGGTGCCTCTATCAGAAATAACTGTATTGAGCAAGCTGGTGTAATGCATACACATGGGGGGACAACTGGAAGCAAAATATCTGCCAACCAGGAAACATGGTCAGCCGGCTATGTAGGGGGACAGCCGGCCACTAAAATTTGCTTGCCGGCCACCTGCTGGCTAGCAGGCCTCTGGGTGGTCAGGCTAGAAAAAATTAAGTTTTGGTCCAAAGAAGGTACAAGGTTCTAGGCTCTGAAACTCAAAACTGAAGCTTCTTGCTAAGGAAATTGAACATTTGTACAACATAGTATTTCATCATCGAGTGTTCAACCTGAGGCACCTAAGTCTTATGGACAGTCAAAAATAGGGTGTCTACAGTTGCCTCTCTTTGATAGAGCTCGAAGTTATGAAATGACGTGAGTGAATGTCAAAGCCCAGAGACGACCCATTTTGACAAGGCCATAAGACTTGGGCAAGAAATCACATCGTAAATGCAATGGTTGAACTTGAAAGTTACTACGTATCCCTTTGCAAGGAATCAAACCAGCGTAGTTCAGGGGCAAGATGCAAATGACATGTAGAAATAATTTGGAAAGGTGGACTTATACGCTATGCGAAGTCAGTTACTTTTGAAAAATCTATGATCATGCAAGACAATGCGATAAGCAAGATAACAGCATGAATGAAAAGCTCTAAAACAAACCTAACCGTGCCTCACACAGAAAGGAGTAAATAATTAACAAGACGGTGCAACCGACAGGCACGTCTCCTCGCATTGTATGCGGAAAGAGAGGGAAGATTGAAAACAGGTGAAAGATGCGCACCAACTACGTATCACATAGAAAGGATGAAAGGTACAAGCCAAATCGCACTCACATGATCAGGGTGATGGGATACAAGCTAAACTACGCTTCGTACAGAAACGGGAAAGCTCCATTCCAAACTACGTCTCATGTAGAGAGGATGAAGCGTGTAAGCCAAACTACGCTTCGTGCAGAGAGAGGAAAACTACATTCCAAACTACGTTTGATGCAGAGAGGGTGGAGGGTTCAAGCTAAATCGCACTCGCGCTATATGGGAAAGTGGTACTAGCCAAACTATGCTTCGTGCAGAGAGGGGAAAAGCTCCATTCCAAACTACGTCTCACGAAGAGAGGGTGGAGGGTGCAAGCCAAACTACGCTTCGCGCAGAGATGGGAAAGCTCCATTCCAAACTACGTCTCACACAAAGAGGGTAGAGGGTGCAAGCCAAACTGCACTTCGTGTAGTTAGGGGAAAGCCCCATTACAAACTACGTCTCACATAGAGAGGGTGGAGGGTGTAAGCCAAATCGCACTCACGTGATAAGGGGAATGGGTACTAGCCAAGCTACACTTCGTGTAAAGAGGGGAAAAGCTCCATTCCAAACTACATCTCACACAGAGAAGGTGGAGGGTGCAAGCCAAATTGCACTCACGTGATAAGGGGAAGGGGTGCTAGCCAAACTACGCTTCGAGCAGAGAGGGAAAATGCTCCATTCTAAACTACGTCTCACACAGAGAGGGTGGAAGGTGCAAGCCAAATCGCACTCACACAATAAGGGTGCCATACAAAGAGTATGATGCATATGGATGCAACATAATGTGATATAGTTGGTAAGAAATATATGCGATGTATGTTCCATGCAAGGAAATAGAATAGATGCACAAAAGCGATGCTATCGAAAGCACCCAAAGGGGAGGTGGCAGGGAAAACCCTACCATGCACAGGGATATGTCACCACATATCCTAAGATAAAAAAATTTGAGATTACATCTCCCATATCTCGAGGAGAGGAAGCTACTCAGGAACGTGTTTCACACATTACAAGGAAAGAAAACCACTCGGCAATGTGGTTCACACGTCCCGAGAAAAGAATGAGGGACAAAGATCCAAAATACGCTACGGCGTGAAAGGATAAATAGTACAAGACAAACACATGATGCAAAATGATACAATGAGTGTGATAAACATGGATGAAAACAATGCTATAAAGAAAATTAAATTAAAGCGGTGGTATTTTGGAAAACACCTCACATTTCACTCTCCGACTTACAGTCCAGAGGTCTGCAATTGCTTGCAAAAGGATACAATTTGCTCTGGCTTGTGATCGGGCCATGTTCATGTATCAGAGAAATGACACGTCTCGGGACGATGTAACCGGAACACAATCTCGGGATCTTTGGAATCCGAAACAACTTCACACACTTCAATTTTCCTTCTCAAGATGAAAAGAGGACCTCCCATACATAGATAAGGAAAGAATAGCAAAAACTAACTCTGGACCAAAAGAGGGATCGGTCGGCCACAAAATAGGGATGGCTGGCCACTTGAGTAGTCGGCCGGCCATGTTTGGCGCATGAAGGTATTTTTCAACTGCCAGTTGTCTTCATGCATGGGATGTTGGCCAACTGTCTTTTTCTTGATATTTCCAATTGGAGAAGCTCATTTTCTATAAATAGAGGGCCTTCCCTTTGGTTTTAAGGTTGCAAAATCAATTTCCAAGAGCTTTTGAAAAAAACCAAAAATCTTCTCTACCCTCCCAAATATAGATACAAGTTAGATACACCATTGGAGCTTAGAACTTGACTTTTTTGCTGAGATTTCAACTTGTTGTTTACACTACTCTTTCCTTCTCTTTTCTTGTTGTTTTTACACAGTTTTTGGACTATTTTTGTGGGCTGAAACTTATGATTTAAAAGCTACCAAAGGTGGAGGGGTTAACCACCCTTGCTTGAATCTTATCCCGTAGCTCATATTCTTGTACTTCCCACTTATTTCTCTGATTTTAGCTACTGTTTTTGGACTGTTTTTGGACTATTTTCAGACTATTTTCAGAGGTTAAAATATGTGATTTGAAGTCCAAAAGGTAGAGGGGTTAGCCACCCTTCCTTTGGCTTGCCTACTAGCTTTAATTCTCTCCCATTTTTGCTCACTTTTTCTAGCTTTCCAAGATAATTTTAGTACTATTTTTATTAATTTTGGGGATGTTTTAGTGTGTTTACTTAGTTTGTGCTTTGAATATTATGCTTGTATTGTTGTAAGTCCTCATAGGTTTGGTGGTTTGGGCCTTAAACCCCAATCTATTTGAGTTGATAGCTCTTATTGCATAGTTTTCATACATGTACTCACACTGTAATAATCATCTCTACAACCTTCCTCCTTTCTTGGTTTTCTTTGTTTAAGAACTGTCTCAAGCACTTGGTTGTTATTTAAGGCATGAGAAAGAGACCTTTCTTTATCCTCTTCGGAGGTTCATTACCAGGGCATGCTTTGAATATTATGCTTGTATTGTTGTAAGTCCTCACAGGTTTGGTGGTTTGGGCCTTAAACCCCAATCTATTTGAGTTGATAGCTCTTATTCCATAGTTTTCATATATGTACTCACACTTGTAATAATCATCTCTGCAACCTTCCTCCTTTCTTGGTTTTCTTTGTTTAAGAGCTGTCTCAAGCACTTGGTTGTTATTTAAGGCATGATAAAGAGACCTTTCTTTAACCTTTTCGGAGGTTCATTACCAGGGTATTACATCTCTCTCATACTAAGCACAACTTCTTGTTTGACACTTTTCTTCATTAGTGGACATAGTTATCACTTTTGGACAAAAATGAATAAAGAATGACAAGGAAATGTAAAAAAGGTTAAAATTGGACTAAAACAGTAAACAAGAGTAATAAAATTGGTTTGGGTTCAATCAGATGTTATATTGAACGTATTACGTCCTGAGTCATTATATAGTCTTTAGTGATGTTAATGATTTCGAGAAGCAATGTCTATCACTTCCCTTGAGGTAACTCCATGATAGGGGGATGGTTTTGTTGGTCTTTAATTTCCATTTATTAAGCCTCTGTCCTATTGGTTCATAGATCATCATGCAACAACTTTGCGACAATTGATGGTTTGTGAATTGAGTCTACTCTTCCAATGATCAGTTCCATGATAGGGAGAGGTAGAAAGGACAAACAACTCCTGGAAACACTCTGTTTTTTCTTTGTTTCATTTCTGTGGCAGTAGGGTAGAACCTCAAAACAGTGGTCAGCCGGCCACCCTTCCATCCGGCTGACCACTTTCCAAGGCCAGCCGGCCATCCTATTTTGTGCAAGCAATGTCATTTTCATGGCCTAACAGAGCAGAAGCTCAGGCAAAACCAAAATAATTTTTTGACTGCAAACAGAATAGATTCTGGCAGCAAAACAGAGAGGTTTCCATGAGGACATTCTCATTTGTGCGTGTGCGATGCTTCATTTCTTGTGGTCACTTTAAAATTAATGCTTTGATAGTAGTATGTTTAAATTAATTAGACTTGTTCGAAATTGTAATAGGTAGTTAAAGTTAGTTATTTGTAATACTAAGTTAAATTAGTTAATGTGGTGTTGTAATAATTAGTTTAAACTTGGACAGTTGGACCACCTTGTATGAGGGCAAACTTGTAATATTGTGTAAGTCTTCCAACCCCCATTCTTTTTCCCTTTTATTTACTCGCTTACGATGGTGGCATGTATTATCATATTTTAGTTTCATATCATTATCATGTGTAAATATCCATTTTTGCATACATAGGATTCGGTTCATCATTCTAACATTGTTGTCATCTTCTACTTACTTGAATATGTGTGTTATCACATACTTTGAGTTGAGCCATATGTCATGTTAAGAAGTCGAATCCGATAGTTGTATTTTGCATGTGTTGCATTAGTCATTTGCATATCAGAGCATGCATTTTTCTAACTATTTTCTTCTATTTTGGCTTGCCTCGATTGAGTACTAGGTGAGCGTTTTCACTTTAGCATATTGCATGTATGTTTTCGTTGCCATATCAAGCATATTCCATGAGGCTAAGTGCTTATTTGATATACCTCTTGAATGTCGGTGGATGAAGGTTGTTTTGCTTAGATTGGGATGATTTGATCAATGTACATATGAGTTCGCTTTTTCAAGTGACACATATTCAAAACACTTTTCAAACAAACATAAATTCAAATCATTCCAAAATGAGCGAAATAGTCTATACTTGTGTGCTTCACATAGTAATGTTAGCATAACAACCGGAACAAGAGCATATACTTTACATAAGAATCACATCATGATTAGTAGAGGTCGATCCTTAATCGGGCGAGTGGAGTGCCCAATTCATGACCTTCCCCTCTCATGCCTAAGTTCTCGAGCCGAGACACTTTGGTTATGACGGACAAGTGGGCTTTGGCACGAGTCACGGGTTTCCAAAATTTTAAAAAAATATTTAGGTGGTGACTCTGAAATCTGGCAATGCAGTCCATTTTTGGCATATCCGATGATAAATGGATTTTCTAAAGATTTGCCGGAGTTGGACTCATTTGTGTTTATCTGTTTCACATTGCACTCGTGAAACCAGATTCAGAACCACGGGAGTCCGAACTGTAGGGCTAATCGTATTCGAGTAGACTAAACCCCTCCGAGGAGCACAAAAAGCAAGCTACTTTCTTGTTGAAGGCCCTAGCAATTCTGCGCTGATACCCTTGGATGTGATATAATGTCTTTAACCTCCTTTCATCAAACAACATCAATTCTTCGAACCTGCTTTGTTGCTAATCTACCTCTGTTATCTGACACTCGACCATGATTCTTAGTGATGGTACTTCGATCTCAATCGGCAAAACAGCTTCCATCCCATACACTAGAGCCTAGGGGGTTGCCCCTGTGGATGTTCGAATTGACGTTCTGTGACCCCAGAGTGCAAAAGGTAGTTTATCTGGCCAGTCCCTGTAAGTCTCAATCATCTTCCGCAGGATGTTCTTGACATTCTTATTGGCGGCTTCAACAGCTCTGTTGGTCTGTGGTTTGTATGTTAATGACTTATGAAAGCCACGTTGTATTTCTCCAGCAAATCCACCACCTCTTTCTTGAAGTATGAGCCATTGTCTGAGATGATCTCATTTGGCACCCCGTACCAACAGATGATGTTGTTCTTGATAAACTTGGCCACATGTGACACTTTCAACACAGAATAAGACCGAGCTTTTAAAAGATCAAGGAGACTAAACCCCTTCAACACAGGGCTAACTAAAGTGGTTGGCCGGCCAATTGATGAGAAATCCAGCCAATTAAAGTGGCTGGCCGGCCAATTGATGAGAAATCCGGCCAATTAAAGTGGACGGCTGGCCATGTTTGGCGCATGAAGATATTTTTCAACTGTCAGCTAACTTCATGCATGAGATGTTGGCCAGTTGTCTTTTTCTTGATATTTCCGACTGGAGAAGCTCATTTTCTATAAATAGAGGGCCTTCCCTTTGGTTTTAAGGTTGAAAAATCAATTTCCAAGAGCTTTTGAAAAAAACGAAAAATCTTCCCTACCCTCCCAAATATAGATACAAGTTAGATACGCCATTGGAGCTTAGAAATTGATTCTTTTGCTGAGATTTCAACTTCATTTCAGAGGCTTGAGGGTGCTTTGAATCAAGTTTTCTTAGCCAAGAACATCCTCTCTTCAAGAGGTATAACCTTTGCCATATTTCTCTTTGTTTACACCACTCTTTTCTTCACTTTTTCTTGCTATTTGTACACTTTTTTTGGACTGGTTCTAAGTGCTGGAACTTGTGATTTAAGAGCTACCAAAGGTGGAGGGGTTAACCACCCTTGCTTGAATCTTATCCTATAGCTCATATCCTTGTTCTTCCCACTTATTTCTCTTATTTTAGCCACTATTTTTGGACTTTTTGTGACTGTTTTTGGACTATTTTCAGAGGCTAAAATATGTGATTTGAAGTTGCAAAAAGTGGAGGGGTTAGCCACCTTTCCTTAGGCTTGTTTACTAGCTTTGTTCTCATCTTATTTTCCTTGCTTTTTCTAGCTTTTCCAATTAATTTTCAGCACTGTTTTTCTAGTTTTGGGGCTGTTTTAGTATATTTACTTAGTTATGCTTTGAATTGTATTGTTGTAAGCCCTCATAGATTTGGCGGTTTAGGCCTTAGACACCAATCTATTTGAGTTGATAGATCTTATTCCATAGTTTTCATATATATACTCACACTTGTAATAATCATCTCTGCAACTTCCCTCATTTCTTGGTTTTTTTTTTATGTTTATTTTTTTTTTTTAAACGAGTTGTTTCAAACAATTGATTGTTGTTTAAGGCATGAGAAAGAGACCTTCCATGCTTAATGGTTTAACCCCTTCGGAGGTTCATTACCAGGGTATTACATCTCTCTCATGCTAAGCACAACTTCTTGTTTGACACTTCTCTTCATTAGTGGACGTAGTTATCACTTTTGGACAAAATGATTAAAGAATGGCAAGGTAATGTAAAAGAGGTTAAAACTGGACTAAAAGTGGTAAAAAGATAATAAAATCAAGTTGGGGTTTAATCAAAATTTATATTGAACCCATTGAGTCTTGAATTATTACATACTCTTTAGTGATGTTAATGAGTCAAGAATCAATGTCTACCACTTCCCTTGAGGTGACACCATGATAGGGAGAAGGTTTTGTTGGTCTTTTATTTCCCTTTATTGATCTTTTGTCCTATTGATTAATAGATCATCACGCAACAACTTTGCGACAATTGATGATTTTTGAATCAAGTCTACTCCCCCCTTGATCAATTTCATGATAGGGAGAGGCAGAAAGGACAAATATCCCCTGGAAACACTCTATTTTTGCTCTGTTTCAATTTTGTGGCAGCAGGGCAGTACCTAAAACAGTGGCTGGCTGGCCACCTCCCAGTACGGCCAACCACTTTCCAAGGCTGGCTAGCCTCCCTATTTTGTGCAAGCAATGTCATTTTCATGACAGAATAGAGCAGAAGCTGGGGTAAAAATTGATTAATTTTCTGACTGCAAGCAAAATAGTTTCTAGCAGCAAAACATAGAGGTTTTTAGGAGGATGTTCTCGTTCGTGCGTGTGTGACTCTTCGATTCTCGTAGTCCTTTAAATTAATGCTTTAATAGTACTATGTTGTGCTTAATTAGTGGCTTCGTTTGAATTTGTGATAGCTAGTTAAATTAGCATTAATTGATTTATTTGGTGTTGTAATAATTAGTTTAATTAAAACATTCATTCGGACCCTCTTGCATGAGGGGCACACTTGTAATATTTGTGTATGTCTTCCAACCCCCATTTCTTTCTCCCTTTTATTTAAATGCTCATAATGGTAGCATCATGTTTTACATTTTCATATCATTGTCATGCCTTGTATCCATTTTTGCATGCATTAGGTTCGGTTCATCATTCTAACCTTGTTGTTATTTCCTACTTAATTGATTACGTGTGCTATCGCATGCTTTGAGTTGAGCCATATGTCATGTTAATAAACTGAACCTATTAGTTGCATTCTGCATGTGTTGCATTAGTCACTTGCATATTAGAGCATGCATTTTTCTAACTGTTTTCTTCTATTTTGGCTTGCCGCAGTTGAGTACTAGGTGAGCATTTTTGCTTTAGCATATTGCATATGTGTTAGTGTTGCCATATCAAGCATATTACCATGAGGTTAAGTGCTTATTTGACATACCTCTAGAAAAAGTGTGCAAAAATGTGACCGAATTAAATCTAGTAAGCAAGCCAAAGAAAGGGTGGCTAACCCCTCCACCTTTTGTACTTCAAATCACATATTTTAGCCTCTGAAAATAGTCCAAAAACAGCCCAAAAACAGTGGCTAAAATCAGAGAAATAAGTGGGAAGAACAAGGATATGAGCTATGGGATAAGGTTCAAGCACGGGTGGTTAACCCCTCCACCTTTGGTAGCTTTTAAATCATAAGTTTTAGCCCACAAAAACAATGTAAAAATAGCAAGAAAAGAGAAGGAAAGAGTAGTGTAAAGATGGCAAAAGTTATACCTCTTGAAAAGAGGATGTTCTTGGTTAAGCAAACTTGATTCAAAGCACCCTCAAGCCTCTGAAATGGAGTTGAAAACTCAGCAAATGAGTCAAGTTCTAAGCTCCAATGGTGTACCTAACTTGTATCTATATTTGGAAGGATAGAGAAGATTTTTGGTTTTTTTAAAAAGCTCTTGGAAATTGTTTTTGCCACCTTAAAACCAAAGGGAAGGCCCTCTATTTATAGAAAATGAGCTTCTCCAGTCAGAAATATCTATATTGAGCCAGCTGGTGCAGTGCATGCACATCGGGGACAACTGACAGCAAAACATCTGTCTGCTAGGAAACGTGGATGACCGTCAACTTTAATTGGCCAGATTTCTCACCAATTGGCCTACCAGTCACTTAATTGGCCAGCCAGCTACTCGCAAAAAAAATAAAAATAAATAAATAAATAAATCTATTTTCAAGCATGATTTCAAACGGGCATATCTCCCTTATCCGGACTCGATTTTAGGTAATTCTTTAGTCTAAATAGAATCCCCAGAAGTCTACTTTCCAATGGTGATTACATCTAAATGCTAAGTGTACAAAGAGATATGCCTAATTTAGTGAAGGCTGTTCATTTCTTTCTTAATGGTTTCATGCTCAACCTTTTCCCCAACTAGTTTTCTTGCATCCCCTCCTATTTCCTTTAACTTCAAACCTGTAAATAAGATATTTTTAAAGATTTTTTTAGATAGTTTACCTCTTTTCCATTTATTTCCGCTTTGTCCTTACTCAGTTTACTAAAAAGTACAATATTTTAATCGAAATGTGAGCCTCGAAATATTGTAGAAACATTTGAAAAAATATTTTGAAAAAAGGGTTTTAAGATCTAAAATAGTTTGGCCAAAATGGGGCGTAAGGTTTGGGCGAGCTCGAAACCAAAATGTTTTTGCTGAAGATCCGAATGATTTGCATAATGTAACTTTCATCATCGAGTGCTCGGCATGAAGCGCTCAAGTCTTAAGGGCGGTCAAAAATGGGGTGCCTACAGTAGTTTGATTAGTATGTCTTATTCTATACAAACTTTTGGATTAGCAAATATCGTACTCTTCTGCATAAGTGATCATATTTCTCTATGGATTTCTAGCATTGTGTCTTTTGCTTTTTTAGAGGAATTGACCTATACTAGCACATCATGCATGATGTTGAGTCTCTTAACCACATTCCATCTTTTTGCATCTCTACGATTTTCCCCTCAGTTCTTTGTAGTCAAGGCATGAGGAAAAGGCTAACTCAGAGCCACCAACCATGCTATCCTTATTGTATCCATGCTTCTTTGGTTCGGTTTCCATACTCTTGAGCGTGAAAGCCGCCAATAAGTACGCAAAAGAAAGAAAGAAAGTATATATATAAAAAAATCCGATTCATTGATTGAGGGGGAGCCTCTGCATTTACTTAACAAATACCCCTTGATTCCTAGTGGTTTGACTTTCCTAAGTTGTGGTTAGATTCTCTTGCTGGAGGTCCAGCTATCAGATCACTACAAGGACTTGAATCTAGTGTTTGTAGAACTCCAAGAGTCATACACACACTTTCATCATGGGATTTATGCTTTTCACATGTTGCATCACATTCTTTCATGAGGAATCTTCTAAAGGATGTGCACATTGTGTTTTCAAGTAATTGTGTTTCTTGGATAATCATGTGTCCTTTAAGGTACAAATCCGAAATTCCTTCCTTGCTCCACCACATTTTTTTTTTTTTTTGTCTTTTTTTTTTCTCGATTCATTGTTTTCAGTGCTTGTGGTTGTTTTTAGTAAGGGGGAGTTTGGTTTATCATTGCAAGGGTTTTTTAGCATGAACTTACATTGATCGGTTTAGTAAGGGAGATTGGCATTAATTGGTTTGCATGTTGCTATCCACTGCTTATTTAATGCTTACTTCTCACAGGCTATCAATTTTTATATCATCTTGTCCCTGCTTGTGTGGTTTATGCTCTTGCTTTAGTTGATTGAGCTTGCTTTGACAATTCAAGACAAAAAGGGGAAGAATTTTGAGGGGTAAATTTTGAGTGTTTTTGTATTTTCATCTATTTATATTTCCATCTCATGCTTCAAGATAATCATGTCATATGTCTATTGCATTTTCATATACTCTTGTAGCACTAATAGTTGTTTTGTAGATCATGACCTTGAGAAACAAGTTTGTTTTGTTGGCTGTGATAGGTTGGGGTGATTAGGATTTTATTTGTTAGGTGCGCTTTGTCGTGGAATTGCCAAAGGGGGAGGTTGTTAGGTTTTTGTAATTAGCAATCCCGTTTGACAAAACTCCTTCCAGTTGTAATTTTATTTGATCTTATATTTAAGTGAGACTATGAGTATTTAGATACCAATCTAACCCGAATTGTGCCTTGCAGAGGAGTTTGTGCTCTTAATTCTTTCATGTTTGCCACTTCACTTACAATGTCAGGGGTCGAGGGGCAGCGCCCCTGAAGCAAAAGGCAAAAATGCAGTCGGGATTTTTTGACCGCTCGAGCAATCATTTGTGCACTCGAGCGAAGAAACAAATCATCTAGTATTTTTGTAGAACGCCTGAACTTTTGGGAACAAATTTTTACCACTCGAGCGGTGAAAGTTGCGCTCAAGCAGTCAGTCTATATATTTCGTACCGCCTTTAGTCACACCGCTCGAGCTGTGAAATGTGCGCTCGAGCGGTCTGTGCGATCCTATTTTCTATAAAGTGTGTTGTTCGCTGTTTCTAGAGTGTGGGCCGTCTAGATTTTCAAAGAGGAACAAGATACAAAGTGTTTTATATTGGAGGATGCTCTATGAGTGTTTTCTTGATAATTTAAGATGATCAATGGATCTGTGAACTTCATATCAATATCATCAAGGGTTTGTTTATTTTCTTTTATTCACAAAAGAGAGATTTATTCTTTGGTGGATTCTATGGAACTTGGGCCTGAAGTTTTGATGGATTCCGGAGTGGCTCATCGTCGTGGATTCGACATCGGCGTTGTGGATTCAACTTTGGGGAAGATAATCTTGAGGTGAAGACGGTGGTGGAAGAGGCACATAAGGGTTGGTTCAATTCGGGCATGGATTCGCTAGGTAATTGAGGGTACACTTGTGTAATTCTTTTTTGTCTTCTTAGTGGATTGTTTTGTGGCTTTTGCCTGTGGTTTTTTTTTTTTTTTTTTATCACAATTAGAGGTGCTCCAATTGTGGTTTTTCCACGTTAAATCGTTGTGTTGATTTGTCATTGAGTGTTTGATTGGGATTGTTATTTACTGTTTAAAATTGATGCATAATTACAAGTCAATATCTCGGGGATTTTAAGATTTTTCAACAAACTTTTAGTAGAGTTACGATAATTTGTGGTTAATTCATTTTTTAACCACAAATTGTTGTAATTCTATCAGAAAATTAAGTAACATTTATCACAAAAAAATATGTAGGAAGGTATATATAGTACATCTCTTCATAAAAAATGTGTACCAAAGGGAACCTCCTACACTGTATGTCTGATGTTGAGTTGTTTCATATTGGTATATATGTATGAAAAATGTTTATAAAACCGTTAGATGTTACATGAGAAAGTTGAAGCCATTTTAATTGCACATAGTGAGTGTTTGAACACCTTTTGAGAAAATTTAAAAGGAGTTCTTTTGGTACACAAGAGAAGAGTTTTTAAGGAAAAATAAGGAATTTTTTTTACAATGCATAATGTGTAGAGAATCCTTTAACCTTGCTTGGAAATATTGTGTAATGAACTAAACTTGAATTACTAACTATGGATGTGTATTTTGTTACTCACATAGGAATTTGGGGCTACACCATTTAATCTTGTTGCTCGGGAACCCATACATATTGGGAACTCTGTTTTGTTTGACCTAAACCACTTTTTGTTTTAGTCGATGAATCACGAGTGACTAACCATGTCATTATCTTGCTATCTTTGTTACTCTGGTGTCCATGGGGCATCGAGATGAGAGGCCAAAATTGAAAAACTATCTTAAGTATTGATCTAGACTTTGAATTGGTAGTTGTAGTTCTTTGTGATCGTCTCACCTTGAACCTTAGTGTCAATTGTTATCATACAATTTTAATCCTTTTATTGCCATAATTTCGGGGACAAAACTTTCTAAGGTGGAGAGGCCGTGATTTCCTAGGTCATTGACCTGATTTGAGTGTGCCTTTTGAACTTATCATTTTACATTTAGAATCTCAAGTGTTATGTGATGTGTTAGTGTTTGAGAGTTGAACTTGGTTTAACCTTCTTGGCGATTGAGCAAGTGAGAATTTTCGAGTTATGGGCGTAAGGATGGATTGGAGAAGTGTGAGATTACCCTCGACCCCCTCATTATCATAATTACAATATCTTTAGTTGATGTTAGAGCATGGATTGGGATGGCATTGTGACGATGGAGTGAGATTGGACCAAAAGCCTTGATTCATATTATTGTCCTTTGAGTGGTCATCACTCTTTTACCATTTTCTCTCTCCATATTTTCAACCTTGATATGAGGTTTGAGCCATTGGAAATCTTAATTTCGAAGCTTCGATTTAGACGCAAGAATGACCCAAGACAGAGTCCAGACAAGAGAGTTATACTCGTTCGAAATTTGCAAATCTGAGTTGTGGGCATAGTTCGCTCAAGCACAAGTTTAAGCGCTCAAGCGGTCCATAGACCCTTCTGTCTCTATTTTTCAAAATTGTCTAAGATACTGCAAGTATTGATTTATCACTTGAGCGCACTTTTGACCGCTCAAGCAGTCTATTCGAGAAAGTACAAATGCTGAGAGCATTTATTCACTGCTTGAGCACAGCTTTGATCGCTCGAGCGGTCTATTCAAATTTAGCGTGTTTTAGCTATCATTTTGAGGCATATTTGTAGGTACAAACTCACTTTTTATCCTTGCACTATATGTACACCCATACTCTCTCTCTCTCTCTCTCTCTCTCTCTCTCTCTCTTTCTCTCTCTACTTACTTTTTGACAAACCATCTCTCTCTTTTTCTGTTTCTCTCATCTCTCTCTTTGACCCATTGTCAAAACTACAAAAATCCTTCAATCCAAGCAAATCAAAGAAGATTTTGATACCAGTTTTCAGATCAAAACGACGAGCTTGACGAGGGCTATATTTTGACCAATTGAATTGAAATTCCGACAAAGTTGATTTTTCGGATTTCTTCTCTTTACTTCAAGAGGTAGGGATTTCTTTGTTTGTTTTCAATATTTTGTTATAGATAAATATGTAGTACTTTTTATTGCATGAAAATATGATTTTGTTTTGAGATTTCGAAATGCATATAGATGAAGGTTAGGGTTTCAAATTAAAATTGTTTAATGTTGGATTTTGATATTGATTATGGGAATTGTGTGCTAATGAAACTTATTTACGATGTTTAATGTAAGAAGCCCTAATTTTTTTTTTAATTTATGAGAAATGATGATTTTATAAACGCTGAGCCATATTGATTTTATTGAGAATTAGAAATGTGTTATGGGAAGAGAAAGAAGTAATTGGTCGCTATGAATTTGGGTTAGGTTGAAAATTATTGATTATTGAAAACGAGCGATCTAATGATCGGGAAAATTTGAACTTTTAATTATTATGTTAGAGACCTAGATAACTCAGAATAATTATAATAAATTCCAATATGGAGTTCTGGTACTTCAATTTAGACCTTCGTTGATTAATTTTTCTACGCGATAAGTCATCTTGATTTACGTGCATTGACTGTTGAGCCAACCTAAGACCTGAGGGACAAATGCTCCAAGCTTAGTGTATGATGTTAATATGGCCATAAGATCAATCCTATTAAATTAGAGTTTAATTACTTGTTGAGAGTGGTAGTGTGACGCCCTGATTCTACACTATTGGTTGTAGTCAAGAAAGAATCACGAATGAGTCCTGTGGTCAATAACCAAGTAAGATCCCAGTTCGCCGGAAGAGTCAAATTAGCCTCCCTTCTAAGTCCGGCTTTCTTAGGCAGCGCACTACCCTTTTGATAGATCTTAAAAGGCATTGACACAAGGTCTCATAAGCAACGATAAGGTTCATACATATACGTAGAATATGAATACATAACAACCACGAATATCCTTAATTCAAAAGCTTGTTCCGTTACATTACATCCCAAGAAAATTTAAATCTTCACATGAGCCTTACAAAACATCAAAAGGAAATTTCTAACTTTACTAAGATAGCAAAAACTTTTCGAAGGTTTCAGGCCCTTCGTCTCCAGCTATAAGTTCCTCTTCGTCACCTGGTATGATACGCCGTGAGCTTTGAATGCCCAGTAAATACACACACACCCCGTCCTTTTTTTCCAGTCCAATACACAATCTCAAATATAACATCAAGTAGTAAAGCATGATACTCAAAATAAAGAAACCAAGGGTTACAAGTTAGATGTTAGTAAACTAGAAATCCCCCAAAGAGATTTTGTCCTCCCAACCATAAGAATCGGATTCGGATTATTCGGTATGCCCCCTCTTTTGCTGCTTTGTTGCAGAATTAACCTCGGATGCCTACCAATGGTTATATACCGCATAGCGCCAACCGCAGGGCCTCAAAAGAGACGGTAATAATGGGCCTTGCCCAAATCCCTCCTCACACCAAACCACCTAGGGTCCGAATACAACCGTTCCATTCAAGGGTTCCAAAAACCACTTGCGCAAGACTTTAACTTCCAAGTAGGAAACGCATCCCAACAATCCACACATCACACATTATCATCATTACTCAAGTGATTGAAAACCCAATACTATCCCAATTAAGTTTCTTGTTGAGTTAAATGTTTTAAAACAAGGTTAGACCAATCTTAACAAGATAATAATATCCACATAAGCATGCATCATTAAGATGAAGGAGAATAAGAACATAACCATAATATGTACAACATCATGCCAAGATATGATCATACGCTAATAAACATTTTCATGAACGCAAGAGCATAAAACACCTATGCATAACAAGACTTCCAGATTCGATATCACATAAGGAATAGAATAGAAAGGCTATTTTAGAATTTTTACCGGACTCGGCCTTCCTATGGTTCATAGAGAATCTAATCTAGTTTCCAGAACATATTTCGGAAATGGGATAGCTTTTCTAGATTTTAAGTTATTTAGAAACCACTCCAGCGCTGTCCAGATTCGTCGATCGTTACGAAAATTTTATTTTCTTGCAAACCGCTTAGTGTTTTTCCATGAAACTAATTTTAGTTGAAAGCTAACTCCTTAAGGAAGATTTTGACATAAAATAGAGGTCCAGAATAATTTTATACATTTTTCTAGAATTTTTGAAAGTGGGCTACAAAAACATATTCTAAGGTACAATACCCAAAACAAGAAGATTTATGGGAAAAGGGATCCACTAAGGAAAAATTTTCGTCTCTTTTATGATGCAAACATGCTAACTAACATATATCAATGACACATCTGAAAACAATATCTAGAACCCTTAAGAACATGTATTTGAAAAAGGAAAATGAAAGAGAAGGTTGTGTTGTGGCTTACTTGCTAAGCTTTGAACAAGATGGCTCTCTTCTCCCTTCCTCTTCCTCTCAAGACTTCTCTCTTGTTCTCCTTCCTCTCCTCTAGCCGAAAGTGTGTGTGTGAGTGTGATGCTTGCGTTTGCCATGCTAGGGAGTGGTGATATTTATAGGCAAATGTGGTGTAAAATGACATAGAAGCCCACTAGTTGGAATTGAATGGACAAGCTAGAATTTACTTGGAGTTCAATGAATTAGGAGTGATTAGGGAGCTTAACCTTGGGAAGCTCAATGAATTAGGAGTGATTAGGGAGCTTAACCTTGGGATTAGGCTACACCTAGTTAATTCCTAGTTGAATAGTTTTTTTTGGGTTTCTAGAATACCATGATTATAAATCTTGAAAATAGGCTTCTCACTTCTCTCTAGGGTGGCCGGCCATTGGGAAGGGTGATGGGGCCATTTTTTTTTAATCAATCTAGGTACTAGGCACATTCCTCAATGTATATATTTATATAGATCTCAATTAATTGATGGTACTTATAGTATAAGGTACATGTACTAGTTTTGGGGAAATTTTGAATTTAAATAAAGTGAGGGCTTGAAGTTAAATTCATGTATTGGAACCTTACTTATGTAGAATTTAATTAAATTAGGCTAAGGAACCTAATCTAGCTAGGATATTCCGGTTTTGATAAAAAGAAGCTAACCGACAAGATTCGAAATAATTCAAGTAACTGAGGGCTTTAAGAAAATAATTTAAACATTAGGGTTTTTAAAGAGAAAACATTTTTCAGGGGCTTCACAGGTAGTACGACGACTGCCTCATTTTGCGTACACCTAGACCCGAATTGACATGAGATCCGAGAGATGGAATTCCCAGTCCTATTAGTAGATGTTAATATGCTAGCACATTGTTATTTAATAATTTGGAGACATTCTGGTGGATTGGAAATTTCGATGTGCAGTTTGTCTCTATTCATGCGCACAGGTCCAATCCGATTTGAGATTTGAGAGATGAGCCATCCAAGTCCTATAATTATCATTCTTATATTATTTATATGCATTTTATTTATTTTAGTGATCCTGCAAATTTTGTGAAATTATAGTACAGAAAGCATATAAAAACTGTACAATTTACACAAAAAATAGTTGTTTGGTGGAACAATGGAGACTGTAAGCACTATACAGAATTATACATAAAAGGCTTCTATTCAGCTATAAAACCAGCCATCTATTTTCCCAAAACCTATGACTTTCCTGGGTAAAAAAAAAAACCTTATTCCTTACTTACACATTACACCTTTCACAATTAGGGAAATGGGAGTCACATGGGTTTGACCAAGCTTTATACATATATGATATATATGAACAAAATCTGAATTTTGAACTAGGTTAGAGGTTTGTAGTGTTTTCAAGATTGAATCTTGACCATTAGACTGAACCTTTGAGTTAGTGAATTAACTATGGTTGTTAGAGTGTGATGTCCCGAGTCTTAAACTTGACCAGTATTTCGTAGTCAGATGGTTTTTTTAATTTTGGCATTTTGATTATCGTATTCGGTCATTGAGATTTCAATTTCCGCTCTTACTTAACCTCTCTTATTGTTTCCGAGTTAAAATTTTGAGTTTTGGGCGTTGGAACTTGTATCAGGGGTGGGATTAAATTTTTGGCTTTGGCTGGCAGAACTGCTCGTGCGGATTTGGTAACCGCTCGAGCAGAATCACTCAGGGATTTTGGGAATTCTGGAAAGAAAAACCACTTGTGCAGATCTGAAAACCGCTCAAACGGATTTGGTTAAAATTCTAGGTTTTTCTTTGGCTCAAACCACTCATAAGAAGAGTGTGAATCCACTCGTGCGAACTTAGATTTCCGCTTGTGTGGAATTCAAACCGCTCGTGCAGTTTTCAATGTATCTGTCTCAAATTTTGAGCTCTTTTTCTCAAATCTGATTTGAAAAACGTGTTTTACACACTTTTTCATATTTCTCTCTCTCTCTATATATATATATTCATCTTTTCTCCTCCATCTGTCTACAAACCCACCCAAACTCAAACTTCTCTCTAAGATTTAGCAAAAACAATCAAGATTTTGATAGGGCTTTTTACACCAAATCGAAGAGGGCGATGAGGGCTACGTTTTTACCGATCGAATCAAGATTTCATCAACAGTGGATTTTAGAGTTATTCTCTCTTTTCTCTCCCAAGCTTGAGTTAGGGACATTCTTAGAGTTATATATACTTTTGCAAGTCTATGCTTGTTTGGAACCTTTCTCTCATATTTGAACTATGATTTTGAGTTCTTGAACTCTAGATGATTTTAAAAGTGGATTGTTTCTATATTTCCCCCAAACTTTAAGAGTATGAGCCATGTTGTAAAGTGTGAGTGTTGTCTTGAAAAAATCCTTCCAAAAATGGGAAAAATCTAGTTTTGGTGGAAACCCTATAAAATTTGGGGATTTGGAGAAAAATGTTAAGTTATTATAAAATTCATGCTTGATAAATTATTATGGTAGATAATTGATGAAAGAAATTCTATAATTGTATCTAATGAGGGATTCCATGGAAAAATGAGAAATGTTTGATTTTGAAACTTGATAAATAGCTTATTGTTGGTTTGTCTTGAAAAGACTAAGTTTGAAAATGATGATTACATGTGGAGAATGCATGTGATGTATTGTTATTTATCCCTCAGATGATATATTGTGAACTTACATTGAGAAGAGATGTGAAAAATTTGATCACAATGAAAGATTGTGTGGTAGAATTGAAATGGAACTATTATACTACATTTTTACATGTTGCATTGCCATTCTATTTCATCTTCGTTATCATTGATTTCAAATTTTCATTTGAAAATTATTGCTTTCAGAAAGGAATTATTTTGTGAAATAAAATCATCTTGAATTGTTTTGGAGTAAAGTGTGTAGTTTGGGATTGGTTAAGTTGGCCTGACTGTTCATGGTGAAAAACCAAAAACACGCACAGAGGAGGTACCACATGCCTTCTGGTTAGAAACCAATAAAGTAGCGACTGGTAGTGCTTGACATGCCTACTTGCAGACACCAACCTAGGAATTACCTAAGTCATATTTACCACCCCTTAATTATAATGAAGTTATTGAATTGTTGTGTTTTCAAATTTGTATCTTGCATAAGATCTCCAATGGATAAAGAAATATATTTTGAGCATGACATGGCATATGCATTCATCTCAGGAGATTGTATAAAATGTATATACTTTGTTAAGATCTTCCTATTAGGCTTTGTGCTCACCCTAGTGGATTTTGTGCAAGAAAAGATGAGGTGATTCCGTCAAGTAAAAGGCGTAGAGTGTATTTTGAGGGCACAAGGCTCTTTTCTTTTGTTGTTATTTTGACAAGCCAATGGCTTTACATGTATGGGTTTTGATAACCATTTTGTGTAACCGGGCACAAGCCTTGGAACTTGTAGCCCACGAGGGCATTTAATTGCATTTGACTTGATGTGCCACATGATATAGATTCATATTCGAGGAAATGTATAATTGCATGTGGAATACTTTTGTTAATCTCTAGAGTATAATGAATACAAATATTAGAGATTTGATGATAATGTTAATATCTCATATACATTTATGCAATGGAAGTTATTAAGTTGGAAACAAGTTCGTGTTGTTGGAATATGTTTGAGTTTTCTTATGTTAATTATTTGGGGGCGTTACATAGAGGGTTAGTTTAGTGATGTTAGGAATTCATTATAGAGAGTGAAACAATTCCTTCTCCATCTTCCCTAGCCGTGCATTCTGCTTCTTCCTTCTCTCTAGGGACGTAAATTTGGCACGCGGCCCGGGGTGGGCCTGACCCGCCGAGCCTGAGCCCAACTCGAGACCCTAGGCCTGAGCCATCATTTTGAAGCCCGATCCGGCCTGTGGCCTAGTCCATCGGCCCACTCAAGACCAACTCAAAGCCCGGCTCAAACCTAGCCCGCATCGAGGCCTAGTGTCATTTTTTAGTGGAAAAGAATAAAATTTTGATGAAAAAAATAAAAAAAATTTTAAAAAAAACTATTTAAGCCCGCCAAGGCTGGCCTAAGCTCGAGCCTAGGCCCACCCATTGCCCGAATACCCCCTGGGCTTGGGCCTAATTTTTTGGCCCGTGGGCCGTCCCGTTCCCAAATTTTGGCAGGAGCCCGGACGGCCCGGCATGGGCCGGACCAGGCCCAGTTTACACCCTTACTCTCCCTCTCTTTGTTCTTTATTGTCCATTAATGCACATTGAAGGTTTTAATTGTGTTGATCATTTGTGAGATTCATTGTACATTGGTGAGTTAAAAAATCATTATACACCATTTAGTGAGAAAATAAATGGATTGAGTGAACTTGAAGCTTGGAGTTGAAGGTCATTTGGAAGAACAACTTGAGTTTTTGGAGCATCATTCGTTTTCTACTTCTCTCCTCCATTGCTAAGTGTTTAACACTTCAAAGACATAGTCATTTTCTCATTTTTTTTCTTAGAACAACATGTTAGGCTTATTTCAAGTAAATCTTTTGATTTTGTGAAAATATAGTATGATTTTCTATGAAGAGCATGATGTAAACGATTTGGCATGAAAAATATGATTTAAATTGTTTTATTTAAATCTATAAGATGCATGTTAGTTTATGACACTTGAAACTAATTTTTGGGTTGGAGTTATATTTACATATTCTAGATTTGAAAAGTGTCATAGTTGATTGGTTTCATGATTTTGGAGTATATTGTTGCCACATTTTATTTAATCTCATGAAACATATTGTTGAATAAATTTGGGGCTTTTTGCTTAAATCTCAAAAAGTGTTATCTATGTCATATTCTAAGATTCTTTATACAAAGGACATAATTTTTGGATAACTCTAGATTTTTGTTAAACCTTGAAAGTATTGGGAAGTTAGGAAAAATAATTTAGTTGGGCTAATAAAGTGAATAAATAGCCTAGTTGTAGAGATGATTGATTTGGTTGAGTTGCACTATTCTCCCATATTTTTCAAACTAGTGTTGAATAAGTTTGGAGCTTTGCGTAAATCTCAAACGGTGTTGTTCTTGCATGATATCATGATTTTTAAGTATGATGTTGTTATATTTTCTTTGAAATCAAAAAAATGATTATTTAGTAAATTTAGAGTTTTCATGACAAATCTCATAAAGGGTAATTTATGGAATATTGAAAGATTAATGGTGTAAAGAGTATGTTATTTGGAACACTTCGAAATTTTTGATAATTGTTTGAGTGTTGTGAAAATTGGAAAAATAGTTTAGTTAGACTGATGAGTTAGTTTAAGGAAAAATTACCAGTAAATCCCAATTGAGAGAATGTTACTCCATTTAGTCCTGTGTTTTTTCTTATAAATCATTTGGTCCTATTTAGCTAATAAGGAATATTTCCTTTTGATTTGTTTTGGTGAGGCTTTACCTATTTACCCTTTTTGGTGGGATTTGGGTGAATTCTACTTTGCTGATGTGTTGGATATGTGTTTAGAGGAGAAGGGGGTAACGTTTTTACATTGTCATTTTTGTACAACGAATAGCTGAACATCGTCACAAAAATCATCAAAATTATAATGTCACCAAGTACACAACAGCCTAAGATGTTGAAGCACAATGGGACAAGGACCAGTGTAAGTTCAGGAAACAATGGCACCCAAGACCAACGGTGTTACGTTGAGTGCTCCATTGTGTGAAAAAGACTCTGATCGGTTTTTTGCCGTTATCATATGTTATAAGAATGCCACAAGGCCCACAAACTTAAATTAACAGTCATTTCACTCACACGGAGGACCAAAAAAGGCACAACTTGGGCATAGTTACAAACATCAATTCAAATAAGTTTTACGATACCAAATTTTAGAATCAGCATGTTTGTAATGTCGTCTTAATGAACAAAAACATAAATTTACAATTTCAAAGCTTGTGCAAGCACAAAGGGGCACGGGAATAGAGCACCATCAATAATCATTGTAAACCAAACCAAACAATGTTACGTTCAGCACATACAAGACAAGACGACATAAATATTCAATCCCCACGGTGTTGGCATACTACCTCATGACATAACAGACCATAATTCCAAGCATACCCACAGTGATGACAATGTTCTTATAACATACTAGCATAACAGCATCATCACTCATTGTGGATCCAAAAGACATAAATATGTACACAGACATATACCAAAAATAATATTTTCATTAGTCGTATCCAAATATAATTGCCCAATAAGACATAACGATATCTGATCGAAACAAAATCACCATTCACCTAATCAAACCACCAAAAAATTAACATAAAACACAATTTGATTTTTTAACATCAAGTGTTTTAACACTATAGCTGGTTAATTTCTTTTTCTTGAAAGGCAGTTTTGTTTGTTTCTTCGTGGCCAATCTGGTTGACGTTTGTTCGGACAATTGTGAGTACGGTGTTCTCCCACCAGCATTACGTTTCGAGCTCTGTCGTCCAGCATTACCTGCCACATGTGTCACAATAACATGTCAATTGACGCGTGAACAAAATGGGGCCAACACTCAACATAACATTATAACAATTAACATATCATTACATAATAAATTTCATTCTACCACTCGATGCATCATTACGTGAAATACATACTATCATGGAGGTCAACAACATCACACATTACTTAACATGTAACTAATTTACAGTACAAAAAACACCAAACTAAACAAACCCAAGAACCAAGGGACCCCAACCATACAACAACACAATGACAAACCCAAGTCAATAAATGACATTGACACTGCACTTCATTAACATGAATATCAATCACATTACATATTACCAAACACGGTTGTCATTAAGATTCCACATCGACACTACCCCTACTGAAATTCTAAAACCCACACTACCATTAAAGCACAACAACATTACGGGCGAGTTTATAACATTATAGAACTGTAATAATATATTAAACATATCATCTGAAGTTCACATAACAAATGGCACACAACATAGAAACCAGGGAAATAACATCATCAACCACATATTTAACACCACAATACCACCAACACACCATATGACGCAATAGGCCCCAAAAACAACAACACATTGACAACACTATACCACCATACCCCTAACAATATCCGTGACAGTACAATCATTACGGTAAACGTAAAATCCAACCCATAAATTCACATTACGTCCAAAAAATTCAACACAACACTGGTCATAATAATTGACAACAACGACATTGTACCAAATCACACTACGGAGCACAATACTTACCACATTCCCTAAATAACATAACAATCAAACCCAAACAAAAACAAAAAAAAAACTTCTGAAAATAGGCCACCTAATGCACAACATCTCACACAGACAACTTTCACACCAGACAATTACATCAACAAATCGACTGAACTATGACCAGACCAAAACCATAACCATGATGTTGGCCATACCAATAAACCATCAACAAATTCTACACCCCCAATACCATTACCCAATACCATTACCAGGACAATAACAATACAACGTCAACACAATTTCTACAGTCAACTAACATGCAAACATACATTGTTTTCAATGTTGACAACACGTATATTTTCAATAACCAAACAAATCCAACTAACATTGAACAAATGACATACATGCCGCCATCTCCCACCAACATGTATGCCGCTGCCGCAACGAGAACACACGCTTCGGAAACCCGTCGGCAACGTAAACCACAACCAATCAGTGATTTCACCCACAATTTCTGGACACCGACTGAGATGTACTACCAAATACCAAATCATATTTCTAGGGTTTGGGAGGGGAAACAACGTTCAAATTGGAAACAATGAATAGGGGTTCAACATTACAAACTCAAAAAATTGGTACAGACACCAATCCTCACCGGATTTACTTTTCCATTCTGATTGTTACCATGTTCATCTCTTCCGTGAAGATAGCATAGGAGAGAAAAACAAAAAAAGGCTACAGTACGCTTTTTGGGTACATTTGTCAATTTAACATTACACAATCCCAATATTACCCCCACAACAAATGAGGCAACACATGCTAACATCATGTCCAAAATTGTCCTTACCTACCAAATGGGACTTATCGGTTCAGAAGATTAAACACAGGACTAAATGGTTCAAAAGATTCTATTTTGGGATTTATTGGTGCATTACCCTAGTTTAAAAGAGGACTTTGAAGCGGATTTACTATGTTTCTCAAAATATTTAAAATAATATGTTTCATGACTATTTTTATTATTTGAGTTGCTTTCGAGTATTTGAATTTATTGTAAGTGGGACTTACAAGGGCAAGCCGATAGTTTTTGATTCATTAGAAGTAAAATAGTAATTTGGAAATATTTTGGGTTAATTTATCGAAATTGCCATGTAAGGAATAAACTTCAGGTTAATCGGAGTGAAATGGTAGTGATGCTTGAGGGCATTCTTTTGGTAAATTGTATCTTGAGCTTGATTTGGTAATTTTTACTCTTATGGTTATCTTGGTAATTTGGGTCCTTAGGGACATTTGGCAAATTTGACTAGAGAGCGCATTTTTTAGAAAATGACTATGTGTTGGAAAATATTTAAGTGTTAAAATTTTAAGACATGACTATGTATGATATTTGAGAAGTCATTTAACTAGTTTGTTTGGCATGGAATAAAGTTGGAATTAAAATGAACTGATTTGGTGTTTGATTGCTTGTGTTGCTAGTTGGAGTTGGAATTAAAAAGAACCGATTTGGTGTTCGATTGCTTGTGTTGCTAGTTGGAGGATTTTAATGTGGTATATTCATTTTTTAAAATCCCTATAAGAGGTATTTAAATAGCTTGAATGACTTTCGATAAAAATAAAGAAAAATTGTGATTTTAACTTGTTTGAGGCAAAAAGAACTTTTTGGATTAAAATGAAGTAAATGATTAAGTTTATCGTTTGAGATTATTTTAATAAGGTTGCGGTTGATAAAATGAAGGAATCACTCCAGGAAATATGAGTTTTGGCGACGTTTATTTAATGACATTTTATTAAACGTCACATTTTATAATATTTAACGATGTTTTTAAAATGTCGTTTTTAAAAAAAATTAAAACGGCACCGTTTCATTAACGGATGGCGTTTAAAAGCACCTCCAAATGTCCTCTCTCTCTCTCTCTCTCTCTCAAATGGGCGAGTTGGTGAATTTATCAAATATAATATATTTTGTAGCCCTAATCTCTTACTCAGTCTCTCGCTCTCTCTCTCTCTCTCTCTCTCTCTCTCTCTCTCTAAACCCTCTCAAAGGATCGATTCATCTCTCGCTGATTCATCTCAGAATGATACAATCTCGGTAATTCATCTTCGTGATTTCAATTTTGATTTCGAAGTTCTCTATGTTTCGATGATTCTCTCTCTCAATTTCGAAGCCTATTTTGAATCTAAGAATAATTGTTAAAGCCTTTGTAAACCCTTATTTTGAATCCCCATGCCTTTAAATCTCGCCTCTCTCTCAACCCTCTCTAAACCCTTATCATTCTCACAAATTCATCTTTGAGATTTAGATCGATTTTGATTTTGAAGCCCCACAACTACCACCGTTTGCATCGTTTCGATTTCTCTGATTTCGATTTTGATTTCAATTTCGAAGCTCCACCGCCACCACCATCTGCACCGCCACCGCCACCGCCACCACAATCTACATTTGCACCGCCACCGCCATCTGCCCCAGCGAGGTATCGATTTCTCTCTCTCTCTCTCTCTCAAGCTCTTCATTCCCGTCTCTCTCGATTTGGTTATTGAAATTGAAATTGTAAGCAAGAAACTACCAAGTTGATTTGTATCTGAACACATCCTTTTCTTCTTTTCTTCACTCTCTGCTTCGTTGAACTAGATTTAAGTCTTTACTTCAAGTCCGGATGTAAGAGAGAGAGAGAGAGAGAGAGAGAGAGGAGGAGGAGGAGGAGGAGGAGTTGATTTGTGTCTGAACACATCCTTTCCTGATCTGCTATGTTGAAAAACTTGAAAGATCTCTGAATATACACTTACCCATTTACAATCCCATATATACATTTACTTTCCTTTTTCCAGATTCTCTTTAGCTTGAGGTATAGATCTCCAATCTCTTCACTTTCTCTACCTTCAAATCTTGTGTGTGTATATTTGGATTTTATTTGTGTATATTATATGTTTGTTTATGCCAGCTCAACTTGAAGTTCTTCCTTTCTTGTTCTCTGTTAGATTTCTATTTTTTGCCCCTTTTTTTCCTGGGTTTTGGAGTGAGAAATTTTGGGCAAGTTGTTGTTTTTGTTTTTGTTTTTTTCCTTGATTTCTAAGCTGGGTTATGTTCATATTTATTTTTATTTTTTTGGGTATAAATTTTACTTTAAAAAAAAATTTGTTTTGGATGCATCTCTTTCTCTTTTCTTTCATAGCCAAAAAGGCCTTACCAAACCATTTTGTTTCTTTTCACCTGTCACCAAACTTCTGTTCTCTGTAGTTTAGCCTAGTTCCTGAAAGATAAGTCTCTAATTGCATGGAATTCATATGAAGGTGGTTATTTTCTATTTTTAAATTTGATCCCCACTCAAAAAATTAGCCCTATTCTTGGATTCTTGTCTTGAGGCTCTTATTTAGAAAGACTTGTGAAAATAAATCTCATAAAATTCTACTAAATCTTCAGATCCAAATTAATTGTATATCCGTATATGGATTATGTTTCTTAGTAATTTTTCTAGTTTCCTACTTATCAATCCAAAAAAATAATAGTTACTTACTTGCTACATCGATTCTACTAGTGAGGAGAGATGGCTAATATGCAACAGATCTCTTTCTTGGTATACGACCAATTGTTGACCTACTATTATGGACTGTGTTAGTATTTGACAAAAGATGGGTTTGGAGCACCTTGATTGTTGTAGAGAGATTTGTATCGTACAGTTGGATGGTCGCAGAAGGTGCCATGATTGACTGGGTGTCCTAACTATGTTGTGCTATGTTGTATAGGATATTTTTTAGTCCATGGGACATTTTTCATGGGTTAAAGTTTTCTGGAGGCTCTCATAGTTTGATGCCAAAAGCTTACATCAAGGAAGTGACAAACATGGCCCACAAACACAATGTATATGTCAGTACTGGCTACTGGGCTGAACATTTGCTTCATAAAGGTCCATCTGCTTTCAAAGACTACATAGAGGTGTGAAAGAAAATTTGTTATTTTTCTCTGCAATAGTGTCTTAAAGCACTTTTCATTTATCAACAAGAAAAGTAAACAAGTGTTGCAATTCTTCGCAATAATAGTCTCTCTTATTTTTGTTGTTTTAAGAGTGTAAACAATTGGGATTTGATACAATTGGATAAATGTGGGATCACTCAAAGTTCCTGAAGAAACATTCTTGAGATTATTGATTGATTAAGAGTGTGGCCTGAAATCCAAGCCTCAATTTTGCTGTCAAGTTTAACAAGTCTGATATCCTATGAAAGGTGATAGAGCATTTGGAGTTTATGTGGTCCCAGTGCCGCGATCATCTGGTATGCCAATGCCTTTTATTGTCAGTGTTGATTCAAAGTGTCATATATTTTAATTTGATTCCCTTGTTAACATATGGATTTGAAATTTCATAAGATATTTGTTTGAATGCATAACTACTAATTATTGATGTTTAAAGAGAAGCGATGTGGGGAACTGAACAATTTTTTATCATAACATGCTTAATTGCCGACGCATATTTCAATTTTAGGACATTCATTGGCCAATAGTGTTTTTAAAGCTCAAGGCGCACTAAGGCGCTGAAGGTCTCTCGGGGCCTAGGCGCAAGGCGAGGCGCAGGCTTTATTGAAGTAAGGGGCACAGTCTTAGTAAAAAATAGAAAAATTAACATAGACTAATCATTCATAGGACTAAGACAATTTTTTAAAAATAAAAGTAATCAGATTCAAGACAAAATATAGAATAATTTTCAAAGCCATGAAAGTGCATATTACATAACATTTCAATTTTCAAGATAAAATCTCCACATTCAATAAAATAAAAATAAAAATAAAAACATAAACCCCAAACATCCAAAACATAAATATCCAACAAATACTAATATATGTCTTTAACACTTAAAAACATCAATATCAAAACAAAGGGTGGTTAGGTCGGTCAGTCAATCATCATTCTCAACATCAATGGCAAGCAAACTATCATCTTCTTCTCCATCAGTTGATTTGTATCTGTAGACACCCCATTTTTGACCGACCTTAAGACCCAAACGTCACGATTGAGCGCTTGGTGATGTCGTATATTGTGCTCGTTCTGAGGTTGCGGAGTCTCGGCTGCGAGCCTTGCCTCTGGACTTCCGGACTCTTTTGTACCTTGCCTCGATTTGCGAACCAGGTCCCGTTTTCCCATTTTCTCTTCCCGAAGGGAGGAGAGGTCTCGTAGATCATCTCTTAGTGGCCGTAGGCTACATTTCGTGGTCGTAGACCATTTTTTCCCATTTGAAGCCCGGTTTCTGGTTTTTCGGAGCCGTCGGCCGTGTGCCTCGGTTCGGGACCGCTTAACCACCTCCGTTTGCTCCAGTTTTTGGCATACACCTTATTTCCTCCCTTTTGAGGGACACTGTGGTCCGAGAGACCAACTTCGTGGCGAACGCCACTTCCGGTGCCTAACAGCCTATTTTGGGGCCCCGAACTGCGTGTTTCGGCCCCGAACCTCCGTTTTTGCATCCGTCTTGGTTCATTTTTGGTGGAGACCTTATTTTCATTGTTAGAAAGGTTGTAGGAGAGTGGAGGCCAGCAATTTTTCTGAAAAAACCAGCTTTTGGTCAAAAGTGATTCAGCATGAATCCGGGAAGGAGGAAAACATCTGCGCGGCTCACCGAAACGGGCATAACTCTTTGCACATGAGGAATTAAGATATGAGACCACCACCGTTGGAAAGTTTACTTCCGGGGCTTCATTTTTCACTCAAGAATCTCCTAGTCCAAGTCCGGGTGGAAGAGATATGGTTGGTTGAAATCCGTTTGGACCAAATCTGCGCGGCTTCACCAAAACAGGCATAACTTTTTACACAGGAGGAATTTTGATGCAAGGTTTGCGGCATTGGAAAGCTAACTTCTGGGGCTTCATCCTAGGGGGTGGCCGGCCACCTTGACCCTTTTGACCTGGTCGGACCGGCCACTGAACTGGTCGGCCGGCCGGCCACCTGAACCTTTTTGAACCTGGTCGGCCATTTTTGCCCTTCTGAGTGTGTTCCAGCTGTGCCAGCTATTTTGCACTTAACCCACTGTCCGAGGCTCCCTTTTGGGGAAATTTGAATTAGTTTTCCCCCCCTTTTCCCTTGGCCTCCCTCTATAAAGCCAGCACCTCACCTCCATTTTTAGGGGTTAGAAAAAATCCTCTTGGAGCTTTTGTATACAACTTTCCCTCTCTCTCTCATCCAAGCCTCCAAACACCTTGGTTCTACACCATTTACACACAAACCCATAGCACAACACCTCCATCACTCATTCCAGCACCTTGGAGGACATTTGCAGAGGTTGGAAGCTCAGAAATTTGGTCCAAAAGCTGCTGGTTTGCTGCTCTTCGAGGGTAAACACCTATTTCCCTTAAACTTGCATTTTTTTGCTTCATTTATAAGCCATACTTGCAAGCATTTTTGGACTTTGTCATGAACTGGAAATAGTCTTATTTTGAGCTCATCTTCATGTTTTATTAAGGACTTTTCTCTGTTTGAGGTTTTCTACCCACCCTTTGTGTTCTATCCCTCTTTTAGGCCTTATTTTGCATGATATATTATACTTGTTTTTGAGCATTTTTGGGCTTCAAGCCAAACTGTAAAGTGCCTTATTTTGAGACCCTCTTCAACTTTGTTGAAGGGCTCTTCACTGTTTGAGGCCAGCTGCTGCCTCTTACTCTCTATCTCTCTTTTGGGGCTATTTTTGCATCATATTTTAGCCTTACTTGTAAGCATATTTCAGACTTTACATAAAATGTAAAGTATCTTTTTTTGAGCCTCTCTTCAACTTTGTTGAAGGGCTCTTTGCTGTTTGAGGCCTTTTGCTGTCCTGTTTGTTCAATCTCTCTTCTAGGGCTTATTTTGCATGATATATTAGCCCTATTTGTGAGCCCTTTTGGACCTCCACCTAAACTGAAAAAAAGTCTTGTTTTGACATCATCTTCATGTTTTATTAAGGTCTATTCTATGTTTGGGGTCATCTTCCCCTATGCATGCTTCATTCTTTCATGATTAGGGCTATGCATTAGAGCACTTGCATTGGCCATGGTTTGGCCTCTTAGCCACTGAAATCCAGTGGATTTTCAGTGGCTTTGATGTATTTTTGAGCCTCAAAATCAGAGGGGGGTGACCCCCTCTCACCTTGTTTTGTTTGATGGTCATTTTGGCCTTCCAAAGAGGCCCTATCTTGCATGCTTTGTTGACTGATTTCAGGGCCAATTTAGTGAGTTTTAGGGCTATCATATTTGATTTTCAGAGTTTTTTGTGCCATGCTAACTGTCCTTGATGCATGTGCTTAATAACCTCTTTGTATGCCCTCTAAAAGAACCCATCATTTGTGCATGTGTTGGTTGCATTTCAGAGGTTATTTGGGCATGTTTTGGCATGTTTTATTCACTGATTTTTTCTGGTTTGATGAGTTCTCACTTGTTTCATATATATGCCATGTAAACCATGTTTGCTAGTCAAAGTTGTATGCTATTTTAGTCCATCTTGCTAGCATCTTTTGGCCATGCTTTGAACTAGAAATATTCATGTTTTGGGACTGCCTTGGTTCTGTCTTTATGCTTCATGATCAAATAATGCATGCTTTGTATAGCTATAGGTCAACACATGTGCCTAGTTTTGTGTTTCGGGACCATTCCATGCATCGGGTGCCATGTTTCCATGTTTCGGGATCATTTTGCATCACATTCCAGTGCTGGAACTTGCATGTTTGTATGCCATATTTCATGCCTTGCCATGCCTTGTTAGAGTGGCATTTGTGCCTTAGGGTCGGTCTTCGGTTTGCGTGCGCGTGTGCACGCATCTCGAGTGTCTCATTTTCATCTTATGGCCACTAATGTGAGTGTGGCTGAGGTCCACTCATGTTGGTGTAAGTCCATCATGCATCGCGTATGCCATTTCATTTCATAGCATTACGTATGCTAGGTTGCATGTTAGAGCATTGTGTATGCCGTGTTACATCGAGCATTGTGTATGCCATTTCATAGCATTGTGTATGCTAGGTTGTATATTAGTTGCATGTCATGCATATTGCATTGTGTTTGGGATAGGAGTTAGCCCGAGCACGGGAAACGAGGGACGTTTCGTACTTTGAGTGACGGAACGTGTCTCAATTCCCTGTCGCCGACACTCCGGATTATCCATGATGGAGTCTAGGCCTTGTTATGTTTTCATGTGCATTCATTCCATATTGAGTCGTGCAATTTGACTCCTCGGCCATCATGCATCGAGATGCGTGATTAGTGGCACGAGGATCGAGGACTACACTCCCTGAAGAGTAGTCGTGCATACATATGTGAAGATGCATTGCCATGCCCCTTTCCTGCTCTCTGTTGCAGCAAATCAGAAACCGGCAATCTTTTGGGGCTTCGCGCAATATTCCGGGCTTAATTGAAAACAGAGGCTAATTGGGGCATCGCAATGGATTTCTACGCCAAGCAACCCAGCATGCATCATTCATCATTTGGAACAGAGCCGAGGCGGTCCATGGATTTGCGTGCCATTTACTACTTTCCTAGATTAATTTGTTAATTAATTAGGATTTGGTACTTATTCGGACTGTAATTATTCATTTAGGACTGCATATTATTTATTCGGACCCTCCGAGCGAGGGCAATATTGTAATAAATGTGCGTGTGTGTGATGTATGTCTTCCAACCCCACGTCTTTCTCTATTTTATTTACCAGCTTATGATGGTTAGAATAGGGCATGTTTCAATTAGCATACAGTATGATAGCATGTTTGCATTCATTCATCTGTTTTGCATGCACCGGGCTGGGCGCATCATACTCACTGCATTGTATTTCAATTCCGAGTTGAATACGTGTTAGCTGTAGCATTCCATATGCCATGTTTAGAATAGTCGAGCCTATCTTAGTTGCATTCCTGCATGTGTTGCATTAGGCATTTCTGTATAGTTAGGATCATGCATGGATTTCTAATTAGCTTTTATTTTGGCTTGGAGTACTCGGTAAGTTTTTACACTTTAGCATCCTTGCATGTGTGTGAGTGACTGCCGTGATAGCATGCTTACCATGAGGCTATTTGCTTATGTGATATAACTGCCTGAATGCCTGTGGGTGAAGATTGGGTTATTTGGATTGGAACAATGCATTAACTGTGAGTTTTAAGCCCACTAGACAGTGGCAAGAACTATGTTTTTCTAAGCCCACCCGAGGGTGGCAAAATCTGCATTTTAAGCCTACTTGCGGGCAGCAAACCATCTTTCAAAAACAAGCATGAAATGTTTTGTTCCAATTCAGGCGATCCAGTCTATATTTGTATGCTGTGCGCATCACATAGTAATCCTAGGCTAATAACCGGAATAAGAACACATAATGTTTTCAAAACCAGATATCATGTTTAGTAGAGGCCGATCTTTGATCAGGCGAGCAGGGGTGCTCACGAAGTGACCTTCCCCAATCGTACCCAAGTTCCCGAGCCGAGGCAACTTTGGTGATGACGGACACGTGGCCTTAGGCAACGAGTCAGGGTTTCCTAAATTTCCCAAAATAAAATATTTAGGTGGCGACTCTGTATCTGGCAAAGCAGTCCATGTTTGGCACTTCTTTCAAAAATCTGTTTTCTCAAACCGATTTGCCGGATTTGGACTCTTTGGTTCAGATTAAGAACCGTGACATTTGAGTCCTGAACTGTAGTGAGCCCAAAACGAACGGAACGGGACTCAATCCTCCCAGGGCGTTCGGGGATGTCTACAGTATCCCTCAACATCTTCCTCCTCTGTGTTATCTGAGCCCGCTTCCTCTTCATCTATTAATTGAAGTGGAGTTAATCTTGATGATTTAGATATCCTCGGTTGTGCCTTTGAGCGTGAACTTGTTGCTCTACTTGCATGGCTACTTTCTTCTACTCCAGAAGCTCTAGCAACAGTGGCCCAAGTCAAGCCATCATCATCATCAAACACAGGCTCATTATCTTCTTCTGATTCTCTATCCATCCTCCCAAGCAACCACTCATTGCTTTCATCAATATTTTGCAAAGATATGGGATCAAGAGTGTTGCGCATGTCATACCTAAATCTCAGTGTTCTATTATATTTGACAAACACTAAATCATTGAGACGTTGTTGTTCTAATCTATTTCTTTTCTTGCTATGAAGCTGCAAATATTAAAAAGATATTAAATTCTACATAATGAGAATAAAAAATATTTGAATTGAACAAAAAATTAGTTAGAATGTTAAATACTCACATGTTCAAATACACTCCAATTTCGTTCACAACCCGATGAACTACATGTTAGGCTAAGGACTTTTATGGCAAAAGTTTGCAAGTTTGGAGTTTTAAAACCATATGATGCCCACCAATCAGCTGCGATAATCCACTAGTTAGAAATAATTGTTACTAAGTATTGAATTTTACTAAAAGTATTACTATAAATAAACTCTATGAGTCTATAATATATTACCTGGTGCCCTTGTATTTCTTTATCTAATCACGGTAGACTTGCCAAAAAGACTCTCAGTCTTCATATAAATACTCATCCCATTAGTGATCAAATCTTGAACAGTGACATCCGGGACCAACCTTTGCATGCATTCATAAAACCCATTCATCACTTCATGATCTTTTTGCACCTCTATCGCTTTTGGGTAAAAGAATTCTGGGTTAAGAAAATGCTCAACTGCATGTAAAGGCCGATGCAATTGGACATCCCATCTTTTGTCGATGATTTCGAAGATTTCATTATACTTCTCTTCTTTATGATCAAATGAACTTGCAATGCATTCTTTTGCCCTATCCATTGCCTCATAAATGTATCCCATGGGAGGTTTCTTCTCGGTATCAACCAATCTAAGCACTTTGACGAGAGGACCCGAGACCTTAAGGGCAAACACAATAGTATTCCAAAATGAAGGCATCAACAAAATTTGTGCCATTCTTTTACCTTGTGGCTCCTTTGCCCATTTGTTTGAGGTCCAGTCTTCGGAGGTGACCATCTTTCTCAAATTATATTTTTGTTGATGCATCCTAGACAAAGTCAGAAAGGCGGTTGCAAATCTAGTTTTTGCAGGCTTGATCAAATTCTTCAGATTTGTATAGCGCCTCATCATGTTTAGCAATGTAGGCTGGTTGTAAATGTAGCCATGTACTGCAATACCTCTTTCAAATGTCTTTTTCAGTCTAGGTATCTTGAAAATGTCTTCTAACATCAAGTCCAAGCAATGAGTAGCACATGGTGTCCAATACAAGTGTTCGTACTTGGCTTCCAAAAACCTCCCTATAATGTAACAATAACGAAGAATTATTATTTTCAAGTTTTTAAATACAAAACAAACTATGAGTAAACAATTTTGATGTAAGGAATGAAGAAATATTCTTACTGGCCAACACATTAGCTGCAACATTATCAGTGATAACTTGCACCACATTCTCTTTTCCAACTTTCTCCACAAACTTGTCTAGTAATTCAAATAGCTTTTGCCCATCCTTTGAATAGCTAGAAGCATCAACCGACTCAACAAACATGGTTCCTTTTGGACAATTAGCTAAAAAGTTAATCAATGTTCTTCCTCTCTTATCAGTCCAGCCATCAGCCATTATGGAACACTCGTATTTTGCACAATCCTCTTTATGATTCTTCATCAAATCTTCAGTATGTTTCACTTCTTTTTTGAGTTGGGTAACTCGCACTTCATGGTAACTTGATGGCTTCATACCAGGACAATATTGCCCAATGGCTTCAATCATTGGTCCAAAACTCTCATAATTTACTGCATTAAAAGGGATACCATCATCATACATCCATCTTGCAAATCTTTGCATTGCCTGAGCTCTCATTTCTTTTTTGTAAGGGTCATTTGCATCAATTTTGGTTTGCTTCCCTTTTGCTTGGTCTCTTCGATTTTTCACCACTAATTCAGGATTGGGTGTGAAGTAAACATCCATAGGCCCTTTTCTCTTTGGCATTTTTTATTTGGATGAACCTTGGCTGCTACTTGTCAACTTACGACATTGATTGACATTAATCTCAACAACATCATCATCTTCATCTTCATCTTCCATGTCCATGTCATCGAAATTAGGCAACATGTTCATTTCTTCTTTTTGTGTCTTCATTTTTTACATCAACTCTCTAATCTCTTCTCTTACATGAGCTGGACACTTCGGGCAAGCAGTGACATTCCTATAACCTCCCGCGAGGTGTTGTTTCACCCGATAAACACCTCCATTTGATACTTTACCACAAAAATTACACTCAAACTTGTTTAAATTATTCTCCTCTACCAAATAGGCATGTTGCCGTGTCGGATCTTTTCTATTACTTTCTGATGATGTCATTTTCTACATAACAAATTTAATAAATGGAAAGTAATTTCAGTGTAATTTAAGTGTGATTAATTATGTAATGTAATGGAAAATTAATTAATACAATGTAATGCAATTGTGTAATGCATAGTGTATTAATTAATGAAAAATTAATTAATACAATGTAATGGAAAATAATGTAATGTAATGTGTCAATTTAAAAAATAATTAATGTATTGTAATGTGTCAATTTAGAAAATAATGTAATGTAAATAAAACAGAGACCAATAGCAGTGTGTTAATTAATTATTTGTAAAAAAAAAATTATTTTGTATTTCTTTAACAGCGTACAAAGGCATAAATAATTGAGAAAAAAAATATTTATTTTGTATTTATTTTTTTGTATTTATTCAAAAAAAATGTTTATTTTGTTAAAATATTTAATTGACAGTCATAAATATTTTGTATTTATTTTGTATTTATTTTTTTTGTTTTAACAAAGACTCAAAGCATAAATAATTGAGGAAAAAAAAAAAAAACAGAGCAGAGCAGATGATCAGCGAAGAAGAGAGAAGAAGAAGGAGAGAAGAAGAATGAGAAAAAATAAAATAAAATGAAGACTGATCAGACGATCGAAGTCGAAGGAGGGCGAGAGAGAGACGAACGAAGTCGAAGAAGGCAGAAGGGGAGAGAGAGAGAGTGCAGCGCACCTGGAAGTCGAAGTCGTAGCCCAGTCCAAGTCGAAGTCAAGAGATGGAGAGACGAAGAGATGACATAGATTAGGGCTTTCGTTTCAGTCGTATGGGGTTTGTAGTGTATATAAGTTGTAATCCTCTATGGTTAGAGCCATTCCGAACACACACCACAGCCGTTAGATCAAAGATTAGGGCGCAAACATCAGTCGCGCCTAAGCGCAAGCCTTGCGCCTTTCTCACCTGCTTCCAGTCGCGCCTAAGGCGCGCGACTTCTTCAACGCGCCTCGCCTGGGACCAGTTCAGGCACACAGGCTGCGCCTTGATGCGCCTTGCGCCTGGCCGCCAATCTATTCAGGAAATGCATTTGTAGCATTTTTGCAAGTGAAATTAAATATGGTAAAGTATAAGCTTGATATATTTTGATTCCTTCCTGTGTCAATAACTAGGATGAAAAAAAGGGAAACCCCAACGCATTCCCATATATATATATATATTTGGCTGAGTGAGATTTTAACACTTCGTTTTGAAAGGTGACGCTATAAGATGATTTAGGGTTCCTAGAGGTCATGCTTCCAAAATTCAATGGGTGCTCTATCAAAGTTAGCATTGAAAATGAATACAAAATTTCCATGTCAAGGTGTAGATACATTTTCTGGTTACTCTGATTGGGTGTCTTTAATTTCATTTTATAGCATTTAATTAATTGTTACTTGGTTGAGCTTTTAAAGAACTAAAAGCAAATGGAACACAAATATCTCGAACTGATATAGAAGGTACTTGTTGGGAAAATTTTAAGGGATAATGTAATATATATTCTATTTCAAGCATTAAAATGCTGTCTATTAGATTTCCTAATCTTTAAGACTCAAAATGGCACTAAGGAAAAAGAGAAGGGAAAAAGTATATTATAAGTTTTTTAAGTTCCCTGTGTTGTGATAATAATATGTCATTCAGGCGCCCTATATTGTAATTTTTCCTTGAATTACCTAACGTCTTTCTAGACACTATTAGGAGAAATTCAAGCTACTGGTGTTAAGGTTTAGCACAGTTCAGTTACTGTTGTTCCTGATTCGCATGAAGATTTACATGATGAAATATATGATCGTGAAGATCATCCGAACGGGGACAATGATACTCTTGCTGAGGAGAATGTGCCGGTTGACTTCACCAAACTCACAGAGAGGCAGAAAAAAATGTTCGAGTTAAGGCTAAAGACGGTAAGAGTGAATCAGTATTTGCCCTCATCCTTACCAGATCGGTTGTATGACAATTAAATTAGCCTCATTTGTTACATTATTTTTATCTTCTTGTCATTATCATTTTCCTAATCCCATATAGGTCTATGGTTCTCTGCATATAGAATGAGGCTAGAAAAGCCAATCAAACTACCATGGTGGCGGAGAAGAAGAAAATGGAAGCTCCGCCAGAGTCCAAGGGTGTTTCTAAAGAAAATTGGATTGAGGAGACGAAGAAAAAAATTGGCAAGCTTTTGGATGCGAATGGTTTGAATATGACTAAGGCATATATGCTAGTCAATAGGGGTTAAAAAGAGCCTGCTCTGTTTGGTTGGGATGGTATGATTAGTTCTTTTTGGTTATGTACTTACGTATTTCACGTTGTGTGTCGTGCGTAACTTAATTCATTTTCTTAAATATTATTTGCACATACATTTTCAACTTTGGAATGCAGCTAAACTCAACAAAAGTCTTTGTCCCAATTACTTGGGGTTAACTATAGGGATCCATTTCCACCAATTGCTTCTATTTGCAGTCCTATCAATTTGTATCTGGCAGATTGGGAACAGAATGTCATTCTTCCCTGAACTGCATGAACTTTGATTAACTCATCGCTTACTTGCACGAGCACTATAGCGAACCATGTCTTCTTGGAAGAGAACTTTTTAGTTGGTTGGATAAAATGAAACAATAATTGTTGTTACATGGTCAAATAAACAGCATAATACAGTGTTGAATTATTGGTATAGTACATATCTTAGTATATGTCTGCATTCTCATGGCTCAAGCTATTTTACAAATATTGTGCTTGGAAGGCTCGAAATAGATATTTTGTTGAACACTAATATAAAGATAAGCTTAAGTTACCTTCTTCTTTTTTTTCCCGAGAAAAGTTAGGGATCATGAAAAAAATTTCATGAAAATGATCATGAAAGATTTATGATCCTTTGATTACCTTGATTAGTGTGTGGTGCTTTATTCTAAGTGTAATCCAAGGGTCACAAAGCTTTCATGATTGTTTTCATGAAAGATTTTTCATGATACCTAGCATTGCTTCCCCTACCTTCTTTGAACCATTCAACATTGATATTTGATACCTTATATGTATGTACTGAAATACATTGCCTTGCTTGAACAGTTTTTAATTAGAAAACGTTGTATAATGCATACAAGAAACGGTCAAAGAACATTAAGATTGACATCGAATAGTACAATAAAATAAAAGAAGCTGATCCAGAATTCTACAGAGAAGCTTCAAGCCTCCAATATGGAAAGGTAAGCGTTTTAATTGAGGAAATTATGTGTTTCTGGCTAAAATGGTTCAATTTAGAGAAAGTTGAACAGAACAAAAGAATTCTACTCATATTTCACAGGCACCAAAAGTTGCCGAGGACAAGATTGCAAGGATGGTGAAAGAACTCAAGGACAGAGATGAGAAGCAGGAGGAGAAGGTTTCATGATGAGAAAGATATTGATTCGATCAATGACCATAATGAACATTTCAATAAGAAGATTGAGAGAGCCTTTGGGAGATACATGCTGGAGATGAAGAATAACCTTGACAGAGGAACTGCTTTACCTGACTAAGGTACTTGAGGATTATAGGGCCATCTCTTGTTATGGAGGCATGCTCCATTGATTTCTCTGCGATTCTAAATATGTTTACTGCATGGGAGGTGATATGTGGATATCGACTATATTTATGATGGCTGAAAATCCAAGTTTAATTCTATGGTTAGGAATGCTGAGTGAACTAAATTAAAAAGTTGAATCTAGGAAACAATAGAAACTAATTTTGATTTTCTATTGTGCCCAATTGTGCTCCTATGTTTATTATCATCACAATTTGTTGATTCCTGTTGCTTTTAGGGCTTAATTTGTCAGCCTTTTTTTTTTTTTTTTTGCAGGTTTATACTTCTGTAACCAAGTATCACTACAACAAAAAGCAGTTTTGGCGACCAAAAATGTAAATTTCGTCGCTGAAAGTAGGACAATTGGCGACTAAAATTGAATTAGTAGCCAAAAGTGAAGACTTTTGGCGACTAAAACAGTTTAGTAGCCAAATATGTACTTATTGACGACTAAAAATCAGACTAGTCGCTGATTACATGGGTTTTAGCGACTAAAACAATTTTAGTAGCCAAAGGTGAAAGTTTTTGGCGACTAAAAAATATTAGTAGCCAAAAGTATAGGCTTTGGCGACTAAAAAATGGTTTGGTCGCCGATTGTAGGTGTTTTACCGACAAAAAAAAATGTTGTAACCAAAAGTAAAGGTTTTTGGCTACTAAACAATTTTTAGTAGCTAAAGTGGACAATTGGCGACTAAAATTGAGTTTAGTCGGCAAAAGTGGCGGTTTTGGCGATTAAAAATCAGTTTAGTCGCCGAAAGTGGTTATTTTTAGACGGAAATTAATTTTTTTAGCGACTAAATTATTGGTAGTAGCCAAAACTAAGGTTTTTGGCGACTAAAAAAAACTTTAGTCGCCAAAAGTGGCTCCATTTTTTTTTTAATAATTAATTTATTTTTTACATAAATTAATATTGAATAAAAATAATTATATTTATATATATAGTTTTAAATTAATACGGGTCAATATACTATATAAATAATATATATTGTATATATATTCATGTGATCTTGTGGTGGCATAGTGGAGGGATTGTGTTGGTAAAGGTCTAGAAAGTAGAAAGTCCGCGGTTCGACTCTCAAAACAAGCAAAAAAGTTGGTAATTTTTTTTTTTCACGGAAGCACCTTTGGTGACTAAAATTATTAGTCGCCAAAAGTCTTTAGTTTGGCGACTAAATGGATTAGTCGGCGATTTAGTGAGTATTGGCGACTAAAGAATTAGTCGCTAAATGTATGATTTTGAAAACTGTAAATCACTATTGGCGACTAAAATGTTGGTCGCGAAAGAGCTGCTTTTTGGCGACTAAAAAAGTTTTAGTCGCCAATACCTCTGCCGACCATCTATACGCGACAAAACTACCGACTAAAAAAATTAGTCGGGGAAAGTAAAAAGCCGACTTTTGGGGACTGAATACGGACTTTTGGCGACTAAAAAATTAGTCGCCAAAGGTGCTTTTTCTTGTAATGTATTATATTCTAAAAGGGGAGAAACAACTGCTGCTCCCAAAATTCTTCTTCCATTTTTAAAAGGAACAACGGAGAAACCAATCACAGCCACAATCTGATATTTTCTTTCTGGTGAGTGCAGATGGTTGTTGTATTGCTGGTGTCACATACAATGATCAATTACTGGTAGCCTTTAGTGAGAGATTTATAAAGTGATTCATGAATATTAAATTGGTCACCAAAATGATTGCCATGTTTGATTACAAAGAGATATCAATACTTGAGAGTACTATAATGGAATGAGAGGAATAGTATTTGTCAGGCAAACCCCATTGACTGTTAATGGCATGTTGAAGTGTGCGACACTTATGGAAGGGTGGAGATCATCATTTGCTAGTATGATCAGTAGTGTTAAGTAAGTGTTCTTCTGATTTGATTTGGATAGGAATTTTGCATTGTGTCCTAACGTATTTTATTGGCCCAGTGAATATTCATTTGTTCTACTAATGATGCAGAATAACGCAAATAAGCCAACAGCAAGCCATGGGCCTGCAACACCAGGGAGCAACACTTTACCTATAGGACGACCCTCATCAGGTTCAGCTTTCATTAAACCAAAAGGCTATAGTGCCTCAAAAGATATCCAGTTTACAGAAAGCTCAGTTCTAGTGAGAGGCGAGACCCCAACAACAGCAATAACGAAGGCTGACATGGAGCAACTTGCGCAAAACAGAGGCAATGCCATGCAGCATTACAAAGAGAAGAAGAAATACCGAAAGAACTGTCATTCCTCTTTTACCATGTTTCATTTGATTTACAGTGTTACTATAGAAAATCGAAATTTGTAACTTCTTAATACTTATATATCATAAATAGATATGATAAGCACATCCGGTACGAGTCGAGAAAGGCGAGAGCAGATACAAGGAAGCGAGTTAAGGGTCGATTTGTGAAGGCCAGTGAAGCTCCAGATGGTTAAATTCCTTCTGAATTATCTTTTTCTGAGCATTAGTTTTTTTCTGTTCCATCTTCATGTATATATATTCTTTTGTTCTCCCACTTAAAACGTATAATTTGTTGATTTATTCTGGATTGACAATAATTTCATTAGCAACTGTGTATAAGCTTTAGTTAAATCTAACAGAATAAGCAAAATCTCAAAAAAAAAAAAAACAAAACAAAAAAATAGAGCTATAACGGTGTTTTCTCAAATACCACAACAGTGCCAACAGTTTTATTTTTAAAATAAGAAAGCCTATCGCGGCGCTTTTAAAATGTCGCTAAATATTTGATGACGTCATTTTACCATTACTTATCACATTTAGCGGCGTTTTAACGCCATATATATTAGTCTAATGACGTATTTAAAGCGTCATAATGCTAAGCAATGGCCGCGTCTTTGACTTTTGGTAATAGACGTCACAAAAAGAATTAGCGACGTTTATTTCATTTATAGTAGCATTTTTTTAAACGCGACTAAATCTGAAATTTTCAGCAGTGAATATGTATGGTTTATTTCTTAATATTTGTGTCAGAGAGGACTTTTGAGAATTGGTCATGAAATTAAAAGTTTTCTAAGTATAGGGAAAGTGGTTTTTGAACAAAGTAGATAGTAACCGGGATGTGTCAGTGTTGTGAGTTTTTGAACTTTTTGTTGGTGCTGTTAATTTTCCAACTTTGGGTTGGTGTTGCTGATTTTCGAACTTTGAGCCGTTATTGTTTTATTTTCGGCTCAAACACTGGTAGGTGAGGAATATGGGTAGCCGGTATGATGGTCCAGTAAGCTTGAGAGATAATGGATCCAACTATAGCGAGTTAGAATCTCGGACATTGTGCAATTCAGAGGAATAGTAACATCGTGATTGTGGATGGAGTCTGTTTCTGACACAGCTCGAACGGTGAGCCTAGGTGTGGTAGGTAGGCCCTATTATTGAATTTCTGGTTGGACACAAGATTGGTGACAAGACAGGGTTATAGCCTTTAAGATCATCAGTAATGGAATAGCTAAACATTTTGTTAGTATCAATTGTTAATTTTTAATAAGTTTTATTCTGTTTTTATCTCACAATGAAATTGTTAGTAGGTGTGTTAGTGATGTGTATTAGTGGTGTGTGTTAAAACGTTTGTTATCTGTAGCGATGGTTTTAGCTAACGGAGGGAGTGTATTTGTGTTCTTACGGGTTGACCGATCGGTTGACCCGTCAACAGCAAATTTTTTTTTATTTTTTATTTTTTAACTTGTTGGGAATTTTTTTGGATTTGAAATTTAATTTTTTGAGCTTAAAATTTTGATTAAACTAAAGTATTTTTTTATTTTATTTATTATGTACACACGTATATATATATATATTTAACACACATCTTAACACACTCCTTAACGCATTCATTGCACCACCACTCACTCTTTAGAATTAATAAACTCTTAACACAACTTAACACATATTTTTAGGTCCTATTTCTATCACTCTTTGTCATATAACACACTTTAACACACTTTTTTAACTATTCCATTGTGAATGCCCTAAGGCAGGTTTTGTATGACTTGTTGGCAGTTATTATATTTTAAAATTATTTATTTATTTAAGTTAACTAGACAGAATTAATTAAATAAATTGGAATTTGAGGTCTTGTTGGCAAGTATCCATTTGTTTTCTCAGACTATTTTTTTTATTTAATTATATTGCGTGTGTTAATTAAATAAAATGAATTGAATGAGCATTATTTATTTCATTTAATTATACAGTTTGAGTTAATTAAATAAAGTGGACTTGATGTGTATTGTTTATTTTATTTAATTATCTTGTGTGAGATAATTAAACACAGTGGGCTTGATGAGTATCATTTCATTTATTTAATTATTATGATATGAGTTAATTAAATAAGATGAGCTTAATAAGATTAAGATAATCCGGAAATCGGGCACGCCATTGCATGTTTTTACTAGACTCTACACTTGCATGTTTACTTGCAATAAATGAGATTATTTTCGGGTGAGTGGCCCTATTTGGTAGAGCTGTGGGAAAGTGCTTATAGCTTATGTCTAAACAGTTTATAGTTTATAACTATGAATATAAGCTGATTTCTGACTTATAAATTAAGCATCTCATGCCCCACTCAAAGAATAAGCTGATTTCTGACTTCCAAAAAGCTTAAGTTATAAGCTATAAGCTAAACCAAACACATCAAAATAACTTAAATTAAGCTGAAAGCTGAAATAAGCAGCTTTTAAGCTGCACCAAACAGGCACAGTACTCACCTTCCCCACTTGTTATGCTCAGATGGATGCACTTTGCTGTGACTTGTTGGAGCAATTATTCAGTAGTGAAATGATCAGATCATAAGTTAATTGGCCTGCGAGCCTTATTATGTTTTTGAGAACAAATGTAATTAATTTGTGGTCTGTAAATTTAACGTTGTACTCATATCTTATTGTGTATGTATTTCAAGTTGCGTGGGTTTGCATGGCATATGGTGGTGAGTGTCATGTTTAAGAAAAAACATTTATTTTTTACAAAAAAAAATGGGATAACATGAACTTTTCCATTATCTTTCAATCAAAAGATAACGGGTTGTTTTAGTTCTACAGAAATGAATAAGAATTGGCTAAGGAAAAACGATTTGAGAATGAGCTAAGTAATAATGGGACTTTTGACTTAAAAATCTCACATTTAGGTTATTTAGTTTCTGCCTAATTAACCTTTAAAAATTGGGGGCGTGACAAGGGAATTGATTTGATTATGGAAATCATGGAACATTATGATTTGTTAATAAAGAATTGGACTATATTGATGTTATTGAAGGTATGACAATTATGAGAATTATGTTGTTTTATTTATAAGAGCTTAAATTCATTAATGCTTAGAGGTTTTGTCTTTGGCTATTGGTGGAGGATGATATTGGTTGTTGTAGAATAGGTTATGTGTTCATTAATTGTGTAATTTAGAATGACTTGGAAACATTATGGGTTTGTGTAATCATGTAACTAGATAGAATGAATGGAAGTAATTTGAGAAGTTTATGTTTTGTGGAATATGATTGTGCTATATAGAGTTAACGCGATTCATCCGGCTAGCAACCACTAACGTGGACTAGGTTGTATAGAGATAATGTGTTCCTTTCGGCTAGCCACTGATAAAACAAACAGTGTTATGTAGAGGTAATACGTTCATTCCAACTAACAATTGATAAAGCATTAATTACGGCCTTTTGATCATGATGCATCATGAATGTGCCAATACCAAACATAATTACCAACAACACAATAAGACTATTACGAAAAACTTTAGAGAAAATTTTGAAAAACCCCCTCTTTATGCATTTACCACATATATTAATCAAACCCAAAGCTTCCAAAGTGTTAATTTATCCAACTAACATATAACAAGGTTAAATAACATGCAAATCATTAAAGAAATGCCAACCTCAAGCAAAAACAAGAGATGAACAACGCCCGAACATCAACGACGATGGAAATTCAAACTTTCCATATTAAAATTTAGCCCTTAACTTACTCTACCTTAAAGCCTAAGTATGAGAGGTAGGAAATGGGTGAAGCCAGATGAAAACCAAGGTTTAGAGCGCAAAAGTCCAAAACTGGAGATTTGGAGAGAGATAAGAAGAAGTTGAGCTCAAGATATTTCTAACTTTTGGATGATATTTATAAATCAACAAATTGTACCTTTGGCGACTAAGTTGTTAGTCGCCAAAAGTCAGATTTTAGTCGCCGGAACATTTTCCTGACTACATATTTTTGTCGCCAACTTTGTCGCGAGAAAATTGTCGGGGAAGATATTGGCGACTAAAAAGTATTTGGTCGCCAAAAGTCATAAATTGGCGACTAATGTTTTAGTCGCCAAAAGTAAAGGTATTGGCCGACAAATAAAATCTTTGGTCACTGAAAGGCTAAATTAGTGACTAATTTTTTAGTCACCAAAAGCTTACAATTTAATTTAACATCACATTTTTAGCTACTAAAATTTTTGTTGCCAATGCTTTAATTATCTAGGGCGACCAAAGTTTTAGTCGCGAATTTTTTTTTTTTTTGTTCATCTAACTTTTTTTAGCTACTAAATGTTTAGTCGCCTAAAGTCCAATTTGTTGTTTAGCTACTAAATAGTTTAGTTACCTAAAGTTCAATTTTTGTTTAGCTGCTAAAGTTTTAGTCGCCTATCATATAATTTTGTGTTTTGGCGGCTAAATATTTAGTCACCAAAAGTGTTTTTCCCTTTTTTTTTTTGGGCTACTAAATCACTAGTCGCCTAAAGTTGTTTTTAAATGGTTACTAAATATTTAGTCGCCAAAATATTTGTATCCATTTAATTATTTTTAGTTACTAACTATTTAGCGCTAAAAATATTTAACCATTTTTGACTACCAATTGTTAGTCGCCAAAACATTATTTTATGTTTTTTATTTTTATTTTAATTATTTGTCCACAACCTGTATGTATCTCACGCAACCTGTAATACGTATAAAACAAAACAATACATATATATTATCACCATCCTGTTAGGTCCCTTAGACTTGTCAATTTCGTGAACAAACATTGTATATCGAGTTGTAAAGTTTCCTGGAAATTTGGCTTGCTCGCTCGAGCGAAGAAATTTTGGTCCTAGTACTTTTCATTGTCTACAAAAATACTGAGAAGAATTATTGTGCACTCAAGTGCACCTTTTGGTGGTTGGAGCGAAGACACTTAAGGATTACACACTTATCAGTCTCATCGCTCGAGCGACCATCGCGGCCCTGTTTGCTATAAAGCTGAGTTGCAGTCAAATTTTAGGGTACGATTTCCAGTTCATCTTTTTGAGAGCTAGGGTTTTCTTCTAGAGCATCTTTGCTAGGTTTCTTTGATGTTTGTTTGAGTTTAACTCATGGTTTGATAAGTATACATCAAAGGATTCACTACAACAAGTTGGGTCTTGAATGACGAAATTTTTTTGTCTCGAAAGAGCTAATTTCGTCACTATAGATATTTGTGACGAAATATTTTTGTCACCAGTTTCGTCACCAATGAAATTAGTTCAGTGACGAAATTTTTTGTCACCAATAAAACAAGATTTTGTCGCAAAAAATTCTCATTTTCGTCACCAAATAATTATTCAGTACCATATTTATAATTTTAGTTGACGAATAAATTTGTCACAAATGTTGATCATTGATGAGGAAATAATTTCGTCACAGTAAGATGTAAAGGTGACGAAATTTTTCGTCTCCATAAGTCATACATGGGTGACGAAATATATTTCGTCACAAATATATTTATATACGTGACGAAATATATTTCGTCACCAAACAACAAAATCAATGAAAACTTCATATATGCGCTGTAATAAATTTTGTCACAAAAAATGTTTATTAATGACGAATAATCACTTTGTCATAATAACAAGTACAAATGACGAAACAAATTCGTCACTAAACTGTTCCATATTTTATATTTCAATTTCAATTATTATTTCACAAATATTCCTGCTCATATCACAATAGTCTTTTAATTGTACTAAGAAATCACTAGCTATTATACATCACTCCACAAAAAAATCAATAAACAATTTATATTATAAATCAAAATATATCCATCAAACAACTTTAATAATATAAACCATTAAGTATAACAAAAAAACCACCAAAGCAAATCCCAAAATGAACTAACGTGGAATCCACAAAAAAAAAAAAAAAATCAACACTCAATCTTGATTTGCAACTACAACTAAGTATTAGTTCAGGAAACAAAATTCAACAGTTGATCTTCATTTGCAAGTATACTTCCAAACGTCATCAAAAACCAATCTGCAAAGAAAATAGACAAAGAAAACATTCATATATTATCAATTACATCTAAACTCATATATAAATAATTTTATTTTATAAACCAATTTAATAGAAATGCATCTACAAATCAGAACTTCAAAGAGTTGAGGTGATCTTTGATGATAAAGCAACACGGATAACATAAGATGCCAAAAGATTGCAAGAATACCATATATCACTATCACTAATGGCAGAATATATATATATATATAATAGCTCCAAAATATAACGTAGCATTGAGGTACATTTGATTCACGACAATGGGTTTTTCATGCATGTTGGGTTCTAATCTTTGAAAACAACCACCAAATCTAATTCTCTCTCACAAGTTAAAAATCAACAATCAAACTTTTGCATGCCAATCATAATAAATCATAGTCAAAAAATAAAATGTGCATATGTTTTTTGAAACTTAACCCAGTGGAAATCTCATTGCTATGGTTTCAAAAAGATCACTCACTTTTCTAGGTCACAATGACATATCTCTAGTCTTGTTAATTCTGCCTGACTTTTTGGAAGTCTGTATGCTACAATATGCTCATCATCTTTTATAATAGACAATGGCTCCAAAGGGCTCACTAAAAATTGATATATTCGATGATCATAAACCTGCAAATAAAAAAATCCAGGGCTTCATAAGAATAGGACATAAGAATAAACAACTAATGTCAATAAATAACAAAATTCGAGAAATATATGCCTCAGCAAGCAACAGGCTTTTATCACTCCTTAAGGCAAATAGTTCATTATCCAACTAATAGTTAAAGAGCCTCTGCAACAGTCATCAAACCTAAATTCAAGTCAGTAATTTACCATGCTTGCACAGGTCCAATGACTCATTTTATATGCACTGTTTACTGTATAAAATACATGTCTTTTTAAAAATCTATAATGAAAACTTTCAAACCTCAAAATCACTTGTGTTGTCTGAAATACTCTGTATGACCCACATGAGGATGGTCAGAACAGCTCCTGATTCGAATTCCCATTTTTTTCTGAATCCTTTAGTTTGTCTTGCCATTGCTTTCGAGTTTAGGAGGAAGAGGATCGACAAGGAATGACTTCAAATGTTTGAACATCTCTTGTGACTTCTCCACATTGATTGCATGACCTGCATTCTTTATGATCACTAGTTGTGTGTTCTCACCCAGATGCTTGAAAAAATAAACGGAACATGATTCAATGAAAATGAATCAAGCCTAAAACTTTAAAGCAATTCAAAACATTAGAAAATGCAAATGCCCCACTTGGTTGCCAAGAAGACAAATGATATTAAAACTCGAGAAATCTTGCAAATAAAAAAGGTTACAAGTTGTCATTTTCTTTTCCTCCAACCTCTTGGAAACCGGAGAGGGCCAAAATACAAAACCTTACATCTAAAAAATGTTACTAAATTTAAAATATTATTTGTATTGACCTTTTTAATCTGTGCGCCAATTCCAGTGGAAATATCTGATCTTGATCTCCCCAGATTATTAACATGGGCTACATCATGGAGAAATTACACCATTAGCGAGCCAATCAAACTAGTAACTGAGAAACAAAGCAGGAGCTAAATAATATGGTGACAGACAAAATAAGAGATACAAAAACTTGAGTTATCTTGGGAAGATCAGAGAGTTTTATATCCTTGTGAAATGCTTGGACCAAGTCTTTTCTTTCTTGAAGGTATTTTGTACACATCACCTGCCCACACAGACCAATTCACAAAAGTAGTTTCAGGTAAAACAATATAGGGTAAATCCCACTTCCTGGAATCTTAACTTGTGATAGTAAGATATCAACAAATTCATAAATTTAAGACTAGCAACATTACTATGTGTTACAGAGTACAGAGTACAGACTACAAACATATTATTTAGGCAAGCCCTGAAAATTACTCATCAAACATTACAAGAACGAAAACATAGAAATATAGCAGTATAAATAAATAATTAACTCAAATAATATTTTTGGACAACAAGAAAAAATATTCCATTTGTAAACAATATGTACCTTCATAAGTATATCAAGATCTTCATCAGGTTTTATTCCAGCAATTTTCTCTCTTCATGAAAGTTCCAGAAGCATATCTGTTGCAGATTATCATTGCTCAGCATTTAGGTGACCTCCACACATACACAAGCATGCACACACTATCTTCCATAGCTTACCATATTTATATCCAACACCCTGACAACCAGCTGAGAAGTCAAAAGTCTTCCTTACTGTCATCTCTGCCACATGCCAATCTTGTTGACTGACATAAGCAGATGTCCTCTAAGGAACAAACTCATTTAAACTATGTCCATTGTATGTAATGCTCCCTGACATCTTCAAGGTAATCAAAGGTATTAAGGGAGGCACAATTTGCAGAAGAAGAAAAAAAAAAACTTCATGAGTCATGTCAATTCATTTAATGAAGCAATAAAGCTAGACAGAGGAATATCCATGTCCGATAAATGATGCCAATCTAATATTGAAAGTATTACATAACTAGATACATCCATACACCACATTGGGAAAGTTAGATATAGCATGGGAAATTATGCAGAAGCCTTGAAGTTAACTTAAGCCTAAATGCATTCAAAGTAACACGCAAATTTTAACCTCTCCTAAAATTTCATTTTTCTTTCTTTCCATCTTTCCCCACCTTCCCCACCACTCCCCCTTCTCCCTCCAAGAAGAGAGGGGGGGGGGGGGGAGGGAGGAGGAAGGACAATTAAAAGAAAAATGAATGAATAAACAAATTAAACTTCATTTCTAGTCATAAACAAAATATAACACAATTCAACACTTTTTACTAAAGGGCCAGAGGTAGTAAAAGATGTGAACCAAAGCCAGTGTATGGAAGAACAACATGAAATAACATTCTTAGTTTCTTATGTTTATCTTCTTTTTATAAAAATTCAACATCATTACCAAATTTTCATATGCATATACAAGATAAATTTTTAAAGAAATTATTTGCTAGTTATAACTTTAAAAATTAGAGCCCTAATGAATCACTTTTTTTTGTTTTGTAATCTAAAAAAAATATTGGCAGTGGCATGTGGTTCACAATGATCAGTCCACTGGCCACTAAAAATTATTGAGTATGCTTTTGGTATAATTATCAGTCCACTGGCCACTAAAATTCAGCTTCTGGGCAATACTGCTATTATAATTGAATAAGTTGTTTCTATCAATAATTCCAATAATATTTAACTAACCTACTTCTTGCAAGTCAGTTCAAATGTAGATTTAATATTTGGAGCTGTATGAATTTGTAATTTGAAATTTTCGTGTCAGATTGAGCATGTGCAAGTGTAGCAGCATGAATTTATCTGAACATTTTGAATAATGATAGTTCCATATCACAGGAATGCAAGGCCTTCTCTCTCAAATGGGTGGGTCCCACGTAGTGATAAAGGGGTTGTGGATACTGCCCAAAAGGTTGTGGGTTTAACAATCACCCAATAATAATAATAATAAACAAAAGCAACAAAAAACATTACCTTTGTCATTGAGAGCAACAGAAACATTGTATTCTTCACTATATTATCCACTGAGCTGCACCAGGTAGGAGTGTTGGGTGGTCTAATTTGGGGTGGAGAGCATGCATCACTCCTGTTTGAGCGCTCATTCTGGGTCTAATTCCCCATCTGATGGTTTAAGTAAATGTCCAAACTAGCAGACGAAGGGTTTGCCACATTTTTCTTGCTCTTGAATATTCAGCTAACAGGGATGTGAGTAATAAAAAAAGAAAAAAAAAAAGCAAAATGGACTCTTTGTAGTTCAATCTGATTGACAGAAAGAGCAGCTTAGACATTTAAGATACCTGTCTTTTCACTTCTCACGATATCTTTACACTGATTCTTTTTGCTTCCTCCCACCTTCAACTGCTAAAATTTAAAAAATAAATAAAATAAAAAGGGGATGGGGATGGGGTGAAGAAAATCAAGGGATTCCCACATGTCATTATATATAAAAAGCTTAAAGCATTTTTTTCATCATATGACAACTGCCCACCGTTCTATTTGGATGGGGGTGAAGAGTTGCTTTAAAAGAATAAAACAAGAACAATTAACTGCCAAATTAGTCCACAAAGTTGCTGAATTTAAGGCTATGATCTTAAATTCCATGTTGTTGAGCCTTGTCTTAACCCTCATATTTTTTAGCATTTTCTTAGCCTAAACATGTCCAAACAATTACAATTTCAATAGACAGATAATAAAAATAAAATACAGAACAAACTACCAATAAATACCTTTGCCCAGTTAATATTACGAGGTTCCAGTGCATTCTGATTGGCCAGAAGAAAATCAATCACAGGTCCAAGTGTTAATATCATAGTTGTAGCCACATCTGCACAATGAATTGTAAGCAGCATTAAAAATGGAAAAAAGGGCAATCCCTAACAGTAAAAGGACAAAAGAATGGAGTTATACCCATATTCAAGGATAAACCACCATGAGTTGGACAAAAACTGTAATGGAACCCCAGACAACCAATTTATATAGAATGATTTGGGCCTTTGAGTCCTGAAGGAATTCTAGAGTGTGCAGAGAAAGGATAACAACGAACAAACAATAATATATTTAATGACAACAATGGCTCCAAGTCTCATTCATGGATTAATCCTACAAATGGTATTGGCTACCTCTTAACAGCTAGACTAAATCAACTTTCTTCGTTTAAAAAGGTCAAGTCAACATACCAATATCCAGAGGGTCATGAGTTTCAGTATCAATTTGAAATTTCACTTCAGCAGAGGCAAGAGTCAATGCTCTTCTATCAATACATCTCTGTCTCATTACCTACAAAAACAGAGTCCATTCACATTTAACCAATACTCAAATGAATAAATGACAGTAAGTATCAACCTGAGTATGAATACCTTTGCTAAAACATTCATATTTCTCAAATCTGTAGTTAGCGGATCCATTAAGTGGCTACAATATACATGTAGAAAAAAGTCATCAATATGGAAACTGGTAGGCAGGAAGCTTCAAATACAATAAATAAATAAATGCAGATAACCTTAGGGCAAGAACAGACCCAAAGCGAGTCTAAATGTATAAACTTACATAGGTAACTGGATATCAAAAGGTCGAATGCCCATTATCTTTCTTAATCAAGATTCAAGATTGTTTTTATCTTTTGTTTACAATATTACTAAGCACCAATGTAACATTCTCAAGCCACCACAACATAGAAACTAGTAATATGAAGCAATTTGACTGACTTACCAGCTTTATCATTTAGTCAATTAAATAACAATCAAAAGCATGCCTTTTCAAACAGTTCCTTTGGTGTTCAATCATTTGTCAGGTCAAAGGTTTAATAAAACTTGCGTACACTGGAATTAACAAGGGTGGCAAGGGTTTCCATACTCATGCAATGACTGTGTAGACACAAGCAACCTATGCATTCATAATATTGGTGGCCATATAGCGTATGGGTCGGTCTCAATCCTTGACATCTCTCACTCCAATTCATGTGAAAATTTTACACAACTGGGTTGGACTTCCATCTGCCTTGATATATATATATATATATATATCTTCTCAAGATATTCAAACTCGGATTCATTGTACACATGCATCACTGAAGTATGAACAAATAATCAATCAATCCACCATGAAAAATCTGAACACAATTTGTGTCAGAACAAAAATCCTGGTAAGAATTCAATATATCTTGTTTATTATGAGTAACCTCGGCCTTCTCTGGGTATTCTAAATCTAGATAATTGGTACATCAAATTCTTTGAATGTCATATTACACATCAAGTATTGCTACTCTGTACTATGCCTTGTTAACTTTTCCATGGTCACAAGCAAAGCTTTAAAATAAATGTTGTGTGTTATAGCTGCATTGAGATAATTTAGTCATCTCCAATGAAAAATGGCAGTTGATTCATGTTGTAAGAAAATGATGGCCAAAGATTTAGTGGTAAATATGATCATACTATAGAGACTACATAAAGCTGAACACTATCTTTATCTCATAAGTTTTTTACTATGTTAATTAAGGGGTAAGGTATAACAAGAAAAATTAGATATAGCACCTATCATCCATCCTGGCTTGAGCTTCTACGTAAGACAATGCTGCACACGACTTGATGACACTTTTCGTGAATCTTGTAGAAATAATCTTCGCTTCAGGTGTCATTTCTTGAAATTCAAATAATGTCAAAAAAAGGTCCAAAACTTGAATTCACAAACACACACAAATACACACAAATACACACAAACCACCAAGATAGGGAAATAAATATATGTAAACACAAAAACAGATACATAAAAGCACAAATGCCCTTTGGTAAGCATTCATTTAGCAAGTAATCTGTTGCATGTTTCTAACACTTAAGGGCTCAATTATGAGCCAATATTATGTAAAAAATCAAAGTAAAACTCTGAGCCAACACCATTCATTGGTACAACTAAAGGAAGTGTAAAGTGTGAAAACAAGAATGGAAAAGATGCAACATGTGCAAGAAGTAATTATGGTGAAAAAGATTAATTAACTAAAGCATTCTAAAATCAAAACAGCCCTTTGTTTCAACAATAGAAAACCTAAATCTCAGGTCAATTGTTTTTTTAACACAAAAATGAACCATATGATTGGACTAATTGAACACAGGGACCTCTAAGATAAGGAAAAAAAATGGCTTCTATTTTCTAAAGTTTATCAGTATTTAGCAACTATTCGACTTTCTTTTACATTCTATCTTTTTCTCATCTTTTTCCATCTCAGCTCATCCAATCAGTTGAACAATTTGACTCACAACCCAACAACCTCAATAAGCTCCATTTGTATTGGAAATATTAGCATTACAAGCAATATTTTATGGTTTAATAGACTAAACAGTAAAATGGGTGTACTCACAATTAAAAATGGGAGTGGCCACATAACTATAATATATTAATAATTAATAAGGTATAAAATTGACACCATAATCCATAGATATTGATATTGCAGGTTTGGGTATTGGAGAGAGTATCAAGAGCCAGTGTTTTTCAGGTCAATCAGATACATGTACACTTACAACTCACTAGAAAAAGAAAGCTGAATCATAACAACCATAGATTCAATCATTACCCAGATAACAGAGAATTCTAGTCTCTCCACATAAGCTCGAAGAGAACAAATATCTGCAATATAAAACTTCTATTGAGTGAGCTATCCAAGAACTTCTGTGACAATTAAGAAATTTTAAAACTAACAAACAACTAGCCATAAAATAAATCAGTTGTATGTGCAACCAACAAATTCAACAAAGTTAATGGAAATGAAATATTACCTTCTGTTAAAGGTTTAGGAAGCATGTCAATTCACCGCTCAACAAGGTAGACTGATGTGCCCCTTTGTGTAGCCTCATCATCAAGAGGGGTTCCAGGGTGCACAAAATTTGTAACATCAGCAATATCTGTTTAAATGTTATTAAGGATTGACAAAAAAGCTCCACGCCTAACTGATAAAAACTGAGAACCACCTTTAGACAATTGGATGTATTAAGACCAACATTAGCCCTAATCTAAGCAAAATATATAAAAAATTAAAAATTAAAAAAAAAAAGATTCTTGGAAAATCTGTAAGATGGCTAACACAATAATGAAGTCCGAAGGAAAACAAAAGCCCATTTGAGCTCAACAACAAACAGGGAATAAGCATGTGTACACTGAAGAAACCAAGAAGTGAATCAAACCCAGGGTACACAGTTTTTTACAAGTATTCATGCAAAATAGTCAAGAAGACAATTAGAAAATTACTATTGCACAAAAAAGTAAAGACTAAATTGGAGTCTGGATCATTTGCTTATTATCCATTGGCTGTGCCATATCATATTTGGGTGCTTATTTTTTCTATTTTTGGAGTGGTTTGGGTTCAACAAAGCAGGGTGATGGCAGTCCTCTGGAGTTAGGGAGGGGGTTAGGTTGGGAAGTGGCGTTAGAAGGCTTGGTCCATGGCCCCGTTGTGTTTAATGTGGCTGGTTTGGTTGGAACGGAATTGGTGTATTTTTCAACGGATGGCTTGTTCTCTTTCGTGGTTAGAAAATAGGCTTTTTGTAGTTTTGTATAGCTGGGTTACATGTATGGTGGATCGGATTTGTTTGCTTTTTTGAATTTTTTTGGATGATTTGATTGGTTAGGTGGTCTCTCCCCTTTCATGGGGTTTTTGTTTTTTTTGTTTTTGGTGTTTTTTAGCATCAACTTGATGTTGTCAATAATAAAATTTTATTTATCAAATAAATAAAGACTAAATCATGAATGTATCGAGAATCAGAAGCAAGGATGATGAAAATATAAGACGATCAAACAAATTACATCTAAAATTAAGTGCTCATCCTACCAATGTAGCAGTGAGAGGTTCGCTAGGTAAAGCCTTCAAAACCTAAGTTGCCTAACCTCCACATTATTTGCATGAAGTGGATGCCCTCCAACCAATGCTCAAACTTGATAGTAAACTTAAAACATTGCAACAACAAAAAATTCCCCTCTTAATGAATTTTCAATAAATATTATAGGTATTTGTGCCCTACATACATGCCACGTCATCACTTAAGAGGGATTGGATCATCACAAGGCATGAGCCTCACATTCTCACCTAGTCGTAGTGCGTCACTTCATGGCCTCGCCTTGCCTCAAGGCCTCAAGAATGCCACCCAGAGCTACACAGCTTGCCTAGGTATAGATAGGGAGTAGGGCCTATGGATCCCTCAGTGCCTCAATCATGAGACACCCAAGCGACCCATGACTCCACGCTGGATTACCACAAACTTGTAGATTGGTAGTTAAAGTTGAAAGATTAGCAAAATTGCTTAGTCCACCCTCTCGAGGTGGCTCCACTTTCACCTATCTTAGACAAGAAAGAAAGACCTATTTGACTAAGGCATATGATACCTCAAAAGGCGTATGACACCAAACTTTGCCACCCTTTGGCATAACTCTCAAGGATGAGCTGGCCTTCATGGCCCAACTATCCTACAAAAGGTCCCCATCCCATACATGGACGCGCACACTCATGTGACAACTCGAAAGGCATACCACACCTACATTTGCCACTCCTTGGCATGACCCTCAAGCATGAGCTGGCCTCCATGGCCCAACTATCCTATAAAAGATCTCCATCCCCATATGTAGACATACAGAGACACCCTTGTAGAGAGCAACCTCCTACATATCAAGAAACAAATTAGTAATTAGCAAGATAGGTAAAAGTTCAACCAAATTAGTAATAATCAAGATTTGTTTTTTCTAAGTCATTAAATGATAGTTTCCACTAATAGGCAAATCTTCAGCATAAATAAGCATTCAAAGCCAAAAAAACAGACTTGAAACATAAACTTCTCCTCCAAGATCGTTCTCCGTCGTGTCAGAAGTTCCCTCTTGTCACATATAATAAATTTTGCTGTCATGGTTTTGATATTTTTCGTGCTATTTGCTTCCATTAATGAGTTCCAATAATTTCCATGATAGTTATAAGGTCAACATACGTGGAAGAACCAAAAGGTCAAAGGATACGAACTCCAACTTCAAAATTTCCATTTGGAAGAGCTGTACAATGTAATGCATCATCAATATCCTTGTATCCTGCAGAAACAGAAAAATAATATTTGTACAGAGTTTGGTATTTGCCTACACTAAAAAGAATACTATCTGGCCTCATGCAAAACTAAAAGGGTATTAAGAAAGAAAAGGTCTGATAATCTATAGATCACATACTGGAGGATCCACACTAAAGACACGTATATGACGCAAATCCTACCTAATAGGATTTGCTAGATCTTTAGAAGACACAGACGAATGGCCGCAAACATGACAAAACTTGAGAAGTAAATGGTCTTGCATCTATATCATTCTCTATCAACACTACCTGCAGCACCCAAACAATTGATTACTACATAATTTTATGAGCAAGAACGATTGATCCCATTGCTCGAAGACAATAATATTATACCCATCAGCCAGAAAATCAAAAGAGGGAAACAAAAAAAAAACAATTCAATCAAGAAACTCATGTACATAATTATGATCTGTTTGTCCCCCAAGAAAACACTCTGTTTGGTAGCCAAGAAAAGAATCTAAACAACCCAGAAAATGTACCTGTGTTCTTCTTCTGTCCACGGAGTTCCTTTCTTCTTTCGACCT